>PVKN010000056.1:0-42719 GCA_004027915.1 Capromys pilorides | reverse complement strand
GGGACAGAGTGACTTGTCTGAGGTCACACAGCAAATAGGGTGCCAATCCTGGGTTCAATCCCAGGCATTTGAATGACAGGCACCCAATCGGCTTTTGTTTAAAAAAAATCACAGGATGTTTTGGCACAGGGTGTTTTGGTCTCGCTCGTCTCATCACCCTCTCAGGGCAGTCAGTGGGAAGAGGATCCCCACTCCCCCCCATCCCCCACCCCCACCTGCCCCTCGAGGTACACCCTGAACCTGCAGGAAGCATGGATTCTCACTGGCTGCTTTTGAGGGAGCAGTGGGGCCACGCAGCCCTAGACACACACGCGCCTTTCCTTCTGCCTCCCCCGCTGGTGGGCTGCCGTCCGGTTCTGCAGTGTCGCCTGCGTCCTGTGTGGCGCAGTCCGCCTGTGCTCGTGGGTCCGCCAGGGCTAAGCCGGGCCCCACCACAGCAGCGTCCTGACCCTGAGTGGCTTCCTGCCTCTGCCCCTAACGGGTCTGCATTCTCCACCCCCCACCTCACCCCCATGGGCAGAGGGAACTCACGATGCCCTCAGCTCCACTTTCAAGCAGGACCACCCCACTCAGCCCAAGAACCACATGCCTGATCCCCGCACCTGCCGCTGCTTGTTCCTGCGCATCCCACCTCCCCCCACTGCCTCCTGGCACTGCAGGCGCATTCCTGCCTGGGGACCTTGCTCGGGCCTCACCCCCTGCCTGGAACACACTGTTTCCAGGTGACCCTACCTAGGCTCCTTGGTTTCCCCTGTGAACAGCACTCCTTTAACCTAAGGCTTCTCCCCAGCCTCATGCCTGGAAAAAAGAAAAAGCACAGGCTTAGCTGTGATTGGTGGAGGTTTCTACTTAAACTATACAGCCAGATGTGGAGGCCCACACCTGGAATTCCAGCACTCTGGGAGGCTGAGGCAGGAGAATCACAAATTCAAGTGCAGCCCAGAAAACCTAGCAACGTATCTTATCTCAAAATAAAACATAAAACGAGCAGAGGCCCTGGGTTCCATCGGCCCTACACATACACACACACACACACACACACACACACATACACACACATACACACACACACACACACACACACAGCTAAACATCCACTTGACTCAATTATTAAATGATTTTATGTCTGGCAAGTACATATGCGGAATAAATACCAGCAGGAGCAGTGTAAACAGATATTTGGGCACCAATGTTGACGGCAACGTTTTTCACAGTAACGGGAAAGATCAAGAAACGCGGATCGACAGCTAGACCAATTGCAGTATCTGTGTACAAGAAAAAGGATTCTGGCCTCAAAAAGAACAGAGGTTCTTGCACACACTAGGACACGGATGGTACCTCAGGACAGACGACATGAAAGAAGCCAATCACAAAGCTCAAACGCTGCAGGAGTCACTTGAGGTGCAGGAGAAGTCCGACCCCTAGAGACCGGAAATGTTGGCGTCGCTGGGGCCCACAGGAGGAGAGAGTTCTGGTTTTGTGGAGTGAGAATTTTCAGTTGAAGTTGATAGAAACTCTGGGAGGGCAGGGGGCTGCTGATAGCGCAACAATGTGACAATGCTTGTGGCCACTGGCTTGGACGCTTAGATGAGAATACAATGTATATTACGTGGTCCAAATGTCACCCACTACTTAAACACACAAAGCAACCACAAAAGACTACAGCTCAGTCTGAGTCACTCTTCTCTCATTGCTGGCACAAAGTACCGGACACCCAAAATGAAGGAAGGAAAGGTTTATTGAGCTCACAGTTACTGGAGCTTCCAGTCCGTCCTCAGCTGGTTCCAAGGCACATGGCAGAGGGCAGCAGGTCACAGCAGTGGCAAAGAGCAAGAGCGAAGGGGCAGGAGCAGTGGCAACAATGGCCACAGAGAGCAAGTCTGTCTCCCTTAAGTCGCATTCAGGCTGTGTGCCCCAGGCTGGGAGTAGCACTCACATCCATAATCCCAGCAGTACTCACACCCATAATCCCAGCAACACTCACACCCATAATCCCAGCAACACTCACACCCATAATCCCAGCAACACTCACACCCATAATTCCAGCACTGGGTCATGAGTTCATTGCAAACTCTAGAAGTCTGGCGCATGACTTCATGAGGTGTTGGGGAGACACTTAGACACAAAGCATAACAAGCCCTTAGAGCCTCTCTGCTTAACTCAGACTTTAAATGTTACAGGCAACTGTGACTGTGATGTCCTTCACCTCTGAAGTGGGTAGGGAGGACTTCTACTGGGGCTGGTGGCTGAGGATTGGACTCAGGCCCTCCACCACTGAGCTACACCCAGCCTCTTCTTCTTTCTGTCTTGACACAGGGTCTCACTAAGTTGCTCAGCTTGTCTCTGACTTCAAACCCTTCTGCCTCAGCCTCCTGAGGAGCCAGGATTACAGGTGCCAAGTATTGAGTGTAACGGTATTTATGGCGAGCTCAGAGTATGGGCGGTGGGTGTGTTCCATGATGCTGTCGGGAGCTGTGAAGACCCCAGTGGTGGGCTGTGGAGTGTAGAAACCTTCCGGCCCTCCTACCAGAATCAAGTGGTCACAGTCGGTGATGGGCCCCCTTCCTTCCAGTCACAGAGCAGCCAGCAGGTTCTCCAGCCGCTGGTATAGCTCCTTCCTCCAACACTAAGAGACTGAGATCGCTTGCAAGGCTTGCTGCCCCAGGGGCTGGGGCTGGGGCTGGCGCCGGGGCTGGGCCGAGAGGTCAGCCTGCCCCTGTGGGATTGCACCCGGTGCTCCCTCCCTGCCGCTGGCCTTTAGCAGATGCCGCTAACCCTTTGCAGATCTCTGGAATAAGGGGAGCTCTGTTAGGCCAGGACCTCCAGGCACGACCAGCCCAGCTGCCGCGCTCACCAGCCTCCCTCCGGGCAGGTGGGCCTGAGCACCGGGAAGCGTGGACACTTCCTCCAGCCTTGCTGGGGTCAGCACACCGGCGGCTAATTGGGGGATGCTGGCCTGATGCCTGTCTCCGGCTTCCTGCCACCTTGCTAGGGCAGGTCACTCATCACGGTGACAGCCCACCACCACCCACCCTAGCTGCCCTAGGCCGCACACAAGTGAGCTCTGGACCGCAAGGGCCGCTTGTCTGCTCCCTGCCACGGGGCTGTAACGCCCCCACAGACCCTCTGCTGGACTTGAGAGGCCAGACCACTTGAGTGGCCGAGACCACTGTGCTGGCCACCACTGCGAATTGCCCCGGCTTCTGCCCACCTGGTGTTGTGGAACGCAGGCAGAGAGAGCCCAGCCTAGCTTCCCTGAAGGGCAGCTTCACGGACACAGGGCCGAGGCTCAGCCGAGTCAGCAGGGGGCGCTCTGCCTCTCTGGGGACCCTGGCTCTCTCTCTGGCACCTTTGCTCTGTCCTGGGCCCGGGGTTCTTGACCTCCAACACGCATGGCAACCCCCCGGAGGATCTGCTGAAGCCCAAGCCACTTAGCCCCACTCCTGGGGCTGCTGCTTCTGTACGCTGCCTGGGCTCCCAGGTGTGCGTGTCTAGCAAGCCTTCAGGAGACGCCGATGCGGCACCCCGAGACCGCACTGAGAATTAAGGCCTTGGGGCATGAGACTCCCTAGGTGCCTGCATCCCACTGGCAGAGGGGCAAAGAGAGGGCCGCGTCCGAGTTCTGCAGAGGCCAGACCCACATGTGAGGGCCAGAACTCCCGTGGTGCGACTGTCCCGCAGCGGCAAGTGGCTGGGAAACGTGGGCTGCAGGTGTATCTGGGCAGAGGAGGAGAGGGCTGATGTGCGTGAGTCCTGCAGCGTCCTTTGCAAAGGCCCCGCTCCAGCGGAGCTCCTGGAGTGCCAGTTTACGTGCAGACAGAAGAGAAAACAAGCACCGACCGCGCATCACCTACAGAAGGCCACAGGGCTCATGGCGGCAGAACTGGGTGTTTCCGGTTTTTACACCAATGCTCCGGGTGTGAAGGTGCTGTTACCCGTGCTGTTCAGGAAGGCAAACCGAGGCTCTGGAGGAAGTGACTGCGGTCACCCAGTTTTAGGGTTTGTATCTAGTTGTCCCCACCGAAGCCTCACGTAAATCATGGGGCTGTCAAGTGTGGGGCTCGAGGGGCGGGGCCAGAGGGCCAGGGCCGGGCTTAAGGGGCGGGACCAGAGCAGCGCCAACCATTTAACTGACAGCACGTGTCTCCCTGCACTCCCCTCCCTTGGAGGTCTGGAACAGATCATCCTGGACACGGCAGCGCCCCAGCCTCTGCTCCAGACCCTATAGAGCGGGGGCCGTGTCTTAAAACCTCCAGTAACTGTGAGCTAAATAAATCTTTCCTTCCCTAAGCTTGTGTGTCGGGTATTTGTCCCAGGAAGGAGAGAAGAGTAACTAAGACACCCAGCAAGGTGGTATGGGACACAGCCAGGATCCAACCTTGGGCCAAAAGCCACTCAGTAGGTGGGACCTGATCCATAGGAGCGTGGGGCAAGACGAATACAGCAGCCACTCCCAGCCCTGAAGTCTCCTGAGGAAGGAACAGGTGGAGAAAGGAGGCTGGCGTTAGGCGAGCGAAAGTAGAACTCTGTAAAGCAGAGGTGCATTTCGGGAAACTGAGGTTGAGCAAAGCAAGTGGTTTAGTTTAGTTCAGAGGGGCTCCATCTGCTGGGATGGACAACATCTTCCACTGGTCATTCAGGTCAGGCAGGCCAAGCTGACACCCTGTGGCCAACAGTGGCATCAACCAGTCAGACAGACAGACAGACAGACAGATCTGCATTTGCATCCTGCTGGGCACAGGATTAGAGAATGAAGCCTCGCCTTTCGGATCCGCAATGAGATCATGCGCAGTGGGGCTTACCGTGCACCACTGCTATCGTAGGCTACAAACATAGCCAAGTCCCAGCCGACAAAAACAGACCCCAAACAACTACATAGCCAGTATCTGGGATATTCAGGGGTCGGAAGGAAAATGAGTTAGGTCTAAGGGGATCCTGACCTTGATGGAAACGAGCGGGATTCTTTTGTAGAAGTGGTTAGCGAAGGATGAGAAAGGGATGTTGGGGCCAGAAGACAGAGAAAAGACCGGAGCGGAAGGACCCGGGGAGGGGCAGCGTCCGGCTGGGCATGGAGCGCAGCAGCACGGTGCTTGCCTCGCGTGCATAAGATTCGGGGATCAAGTCCTGGTGCTGCAAAGAAGAAAAAAAAGGAGAAAGCGAAGGAGGATGAGAGAAAAAGGAGGAGGAAGGAAAAAGTGAAGAGGAGAAGGAGAAAGAAAGAAAAAGGAGGAGGAAGAGGAAAAGGAGGTGGCAAAGGCCACACCGTGCGTGCCGCGCTCTGGAGGCGACGAAGCCTGATGTTAAAGAGAGAAAATCAGCAGGCGGAGAACCAGAGCCACGCTTGAGAGAAGCAAAACTAGCAGGACCCTAGTTGTGGTGCCTGGCACAGTCCACACCCACGGGGTCAACCAGCAGGCGGAAAGAAACTCGGGCGGGAGCTCGCGGCATCTGAGGGCAGACTTTCTTCTTCTCAGGAAACCTCAGTCTTGGCTCGAAGGGCCTTCCGTGGAATGCACGCGGCCCACGCTGAGCACGCGGAGGGGAATCTGCCTTACTGAAGTCGCCTGACTCGACGTCCACGATGTCCCGCTGCAGCACCTCGACTCCAGCCACGCTGGGCCCTGGTGTTGGGTGAGCGCAGGTAAGAGAAGGAGGGAGGCCAGGGAGCGTCCTGGTGAAGCAGAACACGGGCGAAGAGCACCAGCAAGAGACACAGGGACTCACCTCCCACCGGACTCCACCTCCCAAGAGCATGCGGAGCTCGGGACACCAAGGCCAAACCCACGGAGGAGCAGAGCGCCCCCTACAGTCCATCCACTGCTCTGAGAGGCCCCGCAGGCAGCAGAGTGGACCGCTAGAATTACCCAGCATGCACTTGGGCTTGGAAACCCCGCTGATGCAGGTGTGCAGACAGGAAGCAGGGACTCACGGGAAGGGTCACCGGAGTCCTGGGGGGGCGGGGAGAGTTGTCGCAGAGCGCGAGGCGGAGTCGCTGGAGAGACGGTGGTGGCAAATGCTAAGCCCTGACCCCCGAGACTTTTATTTTATTTTTTAAATGTGAGCTGCTAGAAAGATGTAAAATTGCAGAGATAGCTCCCATTATATTTCTAGACAATAGGACTGCTCTAGGTGTGGGGTTGGCAAGCTGTGAGCACAGGTCAAATTTGCTACACTCCCTCTTGATGTGACCCGTGAGCAGATGAGTATTTAAATGACTGAGAGGAGCAAGTGGGGAAAAACGCTTCCAGAACCGGTGGAAATGACATGAAGTTTAAAACTCAGCAGCCACAGCAGTTTCATCAGCACTGAGCGTGGGGTCCAGTCACTCCACTGCAGGGTCCTGTTCCACGCTTTAAAGGAAAGTTTGCTGACTTTTGACAGAAAACATCGTTTTTCGGCCCGTGCTGCACCTCCAAATGAGATGAGGACACTATGCCAGGTGTTTCCGGTGCGTGGTGGCGCCCTCGGGTCATCCCAGCACTCCAGGAGGCAGGTGGATTTCAAGTTCAAGCCCAGCCTGAAAAAGATAGCGACTTGAGGAGAAAATAAAAACAAATAATAAAGGGGCTGGGGAGATAGCTCCGTGGCACAAGTGCCTGGCTGACAAGTGCAATGTCATGAGTTTGAACCCCGGCTCCACAAAAAAAAAATATAATAATAATAAATGAATAAAAAGGGTTGGGAGTCCAGATTCGTGAGAAAGTCTTGGGTTCATTCAGTCCCCCAGCACACCAGAGCAGAAACAAAAAAAAAAAAAAAACAAACAAAACACAAGCAATTGTGTGGGGAGGAGGGGAGGCGAGGGGACAGGCTGTCCCCAAATCTGCATTTCACTGACAGTTGAGTGTGATTCCACTAAATCTGGTGGCTCAGACCCTGGCCCCGCCCCACTCTACAGAGGAAACTGAGGCCCGGTGAGGCGAAGGGCCTGGCTTTGTCCCTTGTCCCCTGCGAGGAATGCGCCCCCCTGCCCTTCCCGCCCACGCCGACGCCGGGCCTTTGTGCTGGCCGGAAGGTCTTCCTGCCTCCCTAGGCTGTGTTTTCCCGGGATCCGGCCGCCGCCCCAGCGCTGAGCGCCGCGTCCCGAGGGAGGTGGCCGGCCGGCCGGGCGCTGTGATTTAATAAGCAGACACCGGGCGGGCGGGCAGGCGGGCGCAGCGAGGGGGTCAGCCCTCTCCGCTAATTGTGCCGGGGCTGCCGCCGTCCGGCCGGCCGGCGTCTCCAGGCTCATTAGGAAGGGGAAGAGGGAGGCTTGGGAAGAGGCTCCCCTGGCTCCGGCGGCTGCGGAGATTTTTATCACAGGAGACAGCGAGTTGCATCCACCCCGCCCCGGGACCATCAAAACAAGGCCCGCGCTGTCCTCGCTCCACGCTCCAGCTCCAGGCTGGGCTTGAGAAAGGACACCGGATTTGGGCACCGGATTTGCGCTCCGAGAGCCAGGCTCAGGCTGCTGCGAGACCACGGAGCGAGGCGCTCGGGCCACCACCGGGCACCCGCAGAGCTCTGCACCACACGCAGTCAGCTGCTGCGGGAGGAGGGGCGGCTCCCCCCGGAGGAGGCCGGGCACCCCTGCTTCCAAGCCCAGGTCCGCCGCGGGCCCGCGTGCGGGCCAGCGAGTGAGCAAGCCTCTCTGTGCCTCAGTTTCTTCGTTTGTGACTCGTGCCGTTAGACGGTTAGGAGACACAGCAGCACAGGCCGGCGGCCCCCCAAGGCCCCCTGGACTCCTTTCCCTGAACCCCAAAGACATCACATTGCCTAGCCCCCTGTCCCCCTCGCATTTAGGAGCCGCCTCCACCTACTGAACCCCAAGAAACAGCAAAGCAACCGCTGCTTTAGGCAAGCAGTGCCCACAACATAAGCCTCCTTCCCGGATGCGTGCGGATGCGCACGCTCCATCCTCACGTCCCCATCTGCCCACAGGGTGGTGAGGGGCTGAGGAATAAAAGGTACCCAGGCCCTGAGTGACTATAAGGAACAGGGATGTACCCACCCCGACCCAGCCACCAACCCACACCAACCTGAGCAAGAAGCAGTTTTTGTTTAGTTAAGCCCCAGCGCACGTGTCTACCCTGAATCATAGGACAGAAACGTCCCACAGAGGAGGGAAGGACAGATGGTTGGTTTAAAGTAGACAGCTCTGGTCACATCTAGACAGAGCATGAGTCCCCATACTGGAAGTGGCAGGCGCTCCAGAGTGAGCTCAGATGTCCTGTGTGATCTTGGTCACACAAGAAATGGTAAATAAGTTCTCTGGGCTTCCATTTCTTCTCCTGGAAGGAGGTATCCAAGCTCTGGCTGCAGAGACAGGTCAGGGGTCACCCAGGGTGACAGTCCCCACAGAACCGCTCTTTCCTGGGACTTCACCTTCACAGGAGGTCTTCTCTGGCAGACACACTCCTCCCCTTCTCCCCTGAGCTGGGGCTGGACCTGGCTGCTCATTTCTAACAAACAGAACCAAGTGAAAATGGTAGCACAGGACTGCGAGAGGAGCTCAGAGGAGACAACGCAGCTTCCGCTGTGGGATTGCCCATTCTGAGGTGCCGCACCCAGCAAGCACGCCTAGAGATACTCAAACAGTGCTATGGAGAACAAAGCGCCTCACACAGACAAGACCTCCAGTCAGCGGCCCTGGGAGTGAGGCTGGCGGCAGATTCTCCAAGCCTGGACAAGCCCTCAGACCGGAAGACAGCCCTGGCTCACACCTTCACAGCAGCCTTGGAGCCAGGTCGGAGCCAGATGGAGCCATCTGGACCATGTCTAAATGGTGGCCCGCTGTAAAATATACACATGTTGCTTTAAGTTATGAAGTTTAGGGATAACTTGTTATACAGCACATGTGATAACTGATACATTGCATTGTGGAACAGATTCCCATGGTTTTAGCTCACTGGGATCTCACTCTTACGGAAAATTCTGAAGACTGTACAGAAAGTCATTGTGATGCACCCAGAGGGGTGAAGACACTGAGTTATCAACTCGCCAGCACCCCAGCGCAAAGTTGCAGAGGGCTTTGCCTGGGACTTTAACTCCATGGGATTGATTTCCTTCTCACTGAGCCACAAGAAAGCCCTCCAACTTCAAGTGCTTTGAGCTGCAAGTGGACAGCACGAGGCGAGGTGCTGCTGGAGCAGGGGTCGGCTCTGATCCAATGGCGTGTGCCCTGGATTTCTCAGACACTGCTGAACCCCCTCTTTCTATTTTCATAAAAGTGACCTATTAAGATGTTTAAGTAGAGTGGATTTTTCTGTATATCTTCTGAAGATGTTTCATAAAAAGCAATCCACAAATCAGAAGAATCCATGGCGGAAGAAAGTTGAAGTGTTTCCTTTTCTTTGTTTCTTTAATGAACATCCTGGTTGGTGCCGTAAAAACAGAATACAGCATAGCGCCTTATTCTGACATTGAACATAACACGGCACAATTAAGCAATGGGGTCTCCCAAATGGCATTTTTATATTGCCTCATAAAATACCTAATATCGAACTTTGTAAATGACACCAATGCCTTTGAACAAACATCAAGTTCTTTTTTAATAAATAAAATGTTCGAAATTATTTCCTGGAAGTGCATTTTAGACATTAATAACTGGCTTCAAATGAAATTCTGCTTCGGAGCGATAAGCAAACGTAATTACCACAAACTAAAACAGTCTGTACGGCTTACCTGCTCCAGAAAGGAAAGAAAATATTGAGGTAATGTAGCCATCAAGATATATAACCTGCTACTCTTTGAATAAACCAAATTCCATCTCTAAACACAGAGACCTCAAAAATTCAGACCCAAGGACATAAATATAAGGTATTTCCTGGAATTAGTTTCATATGTTTTATGCATTGCACTTATCAATTGATCTGACACAATATCATAGCTAGTTTAGAAATTACCTATTGTACATCGGAAAAATATATATTTTCATGGCATCTGGTGCTCTGCTGCAAAAAGCATCTACTTATTTATTTTAAGTTAAAGAATCAATATTTCTACATCATTAGAAATAATGACTCTGATAGCATAAATCTCCTTTTCAGTCTTTACACCAGAAATCAGCCAACTCCAGTCACGTCCAGCTCGGCACAACTGCTCCACACCTACAGGCTCCGAGGTTTTTTCGTCTTTCAATGCCAGGATGGGTAAAAACAGAAGAATGTTTTGTAATATGTGCAAATCATACAAAACTCATATTTCAGCATCTGTAGATAACATTTGAAGGGAACTCAGGTATGGCCACTCTCAGGTACATTACACATGACTGCTTTTATGCTAGAATCACAGACCAATTGATTGCAATAGAGCTCATGTGACTGGCGATATCTAAAATATATATATATATATATATATATATATATATATATATATTTAGTTTTTAAATTAATTAATTAGGTACAGGGTCTCACTATGCAGCTCAGACTCACAGTGATCCTCCTGTCTCAGCCTCCCCAGCACTTGGAGTGCAGGTGTGCGCCACCACACCCAGTTGCAACGGCCAGCTCAGTGCAGGGAACCCACACAGCATGTGGTACCAGGGATCAAACTCATGTCCTTGCACTTACCAGGCAGGCGCTTAAACTGCTGAGCTATCTCCTCAGCCCTAAAATATTTATGCTCAGGCCCTTGGCAGGAAGTTGGCAGCCCCTTGCTCTACTCTTGCTCAACCTCCCCTCGAGGGAGTTCAAATAGGAAGTGCCTTAGGGGCAGCACTGTCTCCTCATCACTCACTGCCCCCGGATCTGCTCCAGGCCTGCATCAGAGCAGGGAGGGCAGGGGTGGCATGGGCATCCTGTATCCACGGAAACCCCCGGGCTGCGTCACTGAAGGTTGGGTGGTATGGTGTTTGCTTTCCTCGTAGAGTTGCTTTATCTGAGAGTGAACTGTGTGAATTACTTTCGCTATCTACTTCATTTTACCTTCTGGAGACACAGATATGAACAAGCAGACAGAACAAACACGAGGCTGATAGGTGGGGGGAAGCTGTAAACTAAAAATCCCTTAGCGCCCAATGTCTTCTGGCGCTATATTGAGCTTGGCAGACCTTTGACCTTGGTTTACCTGAGATGACTTTCTTTTAATGATTCTATTGCACTTCTTTTTTGGAAAATAGTGTTTTTGAAATCACAAAATCCATGAACATATTTTAGAAAAACTGTAAAATGATACAAAGAGATAAAAACAAAACATGCACTCCTAAAGATAGGGTACGATTGATATATTGTTATTTTATTTATTTATTTATTTATTTATTTATTTATTGTATCAGGAATTGAACTCGCAATCTTGTGCTTGCCAAGCAGGTGCTTATGCCACTGAGTTATCTCCCTGGCTTTCTTTAGAAAAAGTTTTTTTTATATATTGCTATTTTACCTTCTAGGTCTCTTACCACACACGTGTGCGCTTTTTGGCCTGGTGTGGGGTGAGGGGGAGCCTTTTTCTATCAGGAGCTTTGGGCAGCATTTCATGAGTACTCTTTATTTAAGCATTCCCCAATTGTGAAGAGATTTCAGTTGTTTTACAGTTGTTTCCTTAGGAAACATTTCAAGATCTAGCACTACCAAATCCAAGTAGATACATGAAGCAAAGAACTTTGATCTCAATCATGAATGTAGCCTTGGGGAAGTTCCTTTCTGCTGTCATTGTGTGGTAGTGGTTGTTACACACACACACATACACACACACAATGCACAATTTTATTCAACAGCATTTGACAATCAACTGTATGCCTAACACTTTGTAGATGCTAAGAATGTAAGCAAAAATATATTGCAATTTAAATAGCCTTGAAGAAGTTGATATTAGCAGAACAAAAAGGCAGTAAACAATATATATATATATATATATATATATATATATATATATATATATATATAGTGAGGCACAGGAGAATAAGTGCTAAAGAGAAAATGCAGAAGATGGGGAGTAGGCATGCATGGTATTGAAGTAAGGAAGAGGTGGTAATATGGAATGGAACCATGAGAGAAAGGCTATTTCCACAGAAGCAAGAGTATCTGATGGAATAGCATTACAGATAGTGAGGGACAGTGAGTCCGAAGTCCCCAAAGCAGGAAGGTGCCTAAAAGGTACAAGGGACAACAAAGAGGCCAGCCAGCATGGCCGGAGCAGAAATAGAAGCAGGGATGAGGACTGAGATGAGGATGTGGGGTCAGATCGGAAACCCAACTTTGCCTATGGGTGAAAGGGAAAACACTGAAAGGTTTTGAGGTGAAAATGGCATGACTTTATGCTTTAACTGAATAAATTTGGCTTTACTGCTGAAAATATATATGTGTTGAAAAGCTCAAATAGGATCACTGGGATTGGTTAAAAGGCCACTGGAATGATCCAGGGACAAAAGGCAGTGAAGAGAATCAGTGGTATATTTTGGGCATAAGACAGATAAATACATTGATGGGTAGATAGATGGGTGGATGGACGGATGGATGGATGGATGGATGGATTGACTGATGTATGGATGGACATAGGGATAGAAGGATGGATGGATGGATGGATGGATGGATGATGGATGGATGGGAGGGTAGACAGATAGATGGATAGATAAATGGGTGGATGGATAGATGAATGGTGGATGGATGGACCAACGGATGGACATATGGATAGACAGGGGATGGATGGTGGATGTATGGGTGAATATTATAGTACATATTGCATCAATGCGCATATCAGACCCAATGAGTTTGTCAGATCATCTAGGCAGGAGAGGTGCAGCAGTCCCACCCCCTTATGAAAGCTGCCATTCTAGGGTGACTGCTTCCCCCAACAGTTCTAAAGGCAGGCAGTTATTTTTGTAGGAGGAAACTGAGATTCACGGAAGCCAGCCCTTACTCCAGGGCAAACAGCTCCCTACGGAGTAGCACGGGCATCCCAGAACTCCACGTCATCCCGAGTCTTCAGTGTAAATGCCATGGCCTGGGATATCAGAAGAATTTTACTGGGCCCCAGAGAAAACTATCAGCTAACAGGAGGAAACCACAGAGGGGGCAGGCTGGGAGGAAAAAGGAACGCACACAACCGGCCAGCTCCTGGATTAGCAAAAGGGATGGCGGCGAGGGCAAGGACTTCACAGAGTCGCTTGAAAGAAGACAAATAAAGATCCTTCCTTCGGAGATGACCTGATACGAGGGTGGAGGCAGTGCGCTCACACACGTCACACTCTCTCCAAAGCGGCCATTATTTATCTGCTGGAGCTCTTGTTTTTTCCCCCCGGCTTTCAAGTGAAATGCGCAAACACTGTCACATCAAAGGGAAAAGTCCTCATAAATGTCATTTTACTGCCGGCCTAGAAGAATGGCATCAACAGACCCTGAACTGGTGGGGAGGAGAGGGACCCCAGGCACATCTGTGACTAAGAGGAAAAACATGAGCCGGATGGAAGGAGTGAGGCCCACCTCGGAGGAACCTACCCAGGCAGATGTCTGCAGCAGTTCAGGGCATGCCGTTGCCTGAGTTCAAATCCCAGCCCTGCCCCCTGCAACTGGACAAGTCCTTCGTCATCTGCAATGTGAAAATAATCTACAAATCACCCCTGCAAGGAATACCATAAGGATTTCTAGAAGTGAACAAACACAAGAGTGTCTAGCACAGTGCCTGGCACCTAACTCCCGAGTTGCTATTAGTTATTATTTCTGGGCATCTTACTGTCCCCCTCACTATCTGTGGCAGAAAGGGAGTAGTGTCTTCTTTGATACATGGTCACTCCAGACGTCAGGGATTGGATGAGACCCAGGTCCTCAGATGAGAAATAAGAATGTGGAAAGCAGGAACGTGAAAAGGAGCCAGCGCTGTTGACTAGAGACCAGAGAGTTATTCCTACTCCCCTCTCCCGGGCTGTCTGTCAGGGAAGAGCCCTGAACACTGTCCGCCCCCTGCCTCAGTCTTGCTGACAGCTGTGGAATATCCAACCCTTTTTCTAGGAACACCAAGGACAGTTTCAGGGGGGTGGGGGGTGGGGTGGGGGTGAAGTTGGGGGTTGGGAGCATTAGAATTGGATAGAAACAAGCCATCACTCTGTGGCCTTTCCCTCGTCCCTTTCTTGTCTCTTCCCCTCCAGGAATACAGGAAGTGACCGTCTTGTGGCCATGGGCAATAGCCCCAGAGAACTGCAGTGGCTTCCAGGAGCATCCTTTTGGTCTGCTGAGTGGATAACACTAGCAATCCCCAACTCACAGACTTTTTAAGGTGTGGGTGATTTAAGCCACTGTTGCCACATTTCCTCAGGCAGACAGATGTTCTAAAGGTGCTCCCAGCCCAAGATGAATGGGAGCCAGAGAACGGGACAAGGGAACCATCTGTTCTCTGTGCTCTCCGTGTGTCCCTCCTGTCCCCACAGAGCCTTTAGTGAAGCAGCACTTGAGGTCCCGGCCTGGGCTCGCTCCAGCTCTTGGGAGTTAGAAGAAGGCTATGACTGTCCACATGAGGCCGATGCCTGGAGAGTGTGGCTTGTCCAAGGAAAACAGGTGTCTTGGGGTCAAGGAACGCATGAGATCATGAGCTGCTCCCTTTCCTACCCCTGTGGTGGAATTGACATTAATTTTAGCAGGATACCTGGAAAGCTCTTAAGAGCTACAGCAAAGCTTCTCAAAAAACTTCCTTCCACTGCAACAGGATTTGGGCACCAGAATCCCTTTACATGGCTGGTTCAACCCATCCCAGTTGTGGAAAAAGCAAAATCACACATTTCTGTCCCGTGAGCTTCTTTATACCTATCTGGTAGAGCGAATGTATTCTGCATGACAGTGTTGAACCACCTGAGCCTGCAGGGACGAGCCCTTGGGTGAATGCAGTGATTCTGTGAGCATTTGCTGAGCAGCTACTGTAGGCCACATTCCTGGTTGAATGGAATTTAAAGAATGACAAGTAGCACGTTCCTTCCCCAGGGTGGACACAACAGCCTGCCCTTTATTCATTTCCTGTGCCAAGCCAGCCTTTAAATTCACTGAGGGAAAACTTCCTCTCCATGTTTCCATTGCAAGGCGTGTCACTTGGTTGGGATTGTTATAGTTTTAGCTCTAAGAGAATCTGATCACCGAGGTTCACTTTAGCTAAGTTACTCTGCATATAGACTTTTTAAAAAAAAAAAAAATCTGGTGCACGTGCAATTTTCATTTAGGAATTTTGCATAACTTCTTGGTGGTTTTACAGAGAATAGGAACTGACAGAAGGGGACAAATTGCCAAATTCTGTAGCTTTGGAAAGTGAGGGACCAATCTCTTTACCTGGGACAGGTGATAATGTTGCAGCTGAAGCTATTGGGGAAAAAGCAGCTCCAACTCTAAAGTTTGAGCAAAACTTACACATTGAAAAGAGATTCACCATGGATCAAGCCAAAAGGGTGAAAGAAATCAGGTGAAACCATCGCTCAGGGACCTGATGAAAATTCAGATGGACGCTTCCCAGGTGTGATCGATAGCTGCCTTGTAGCTGGTGGGTCACCGCTCACAGCTGAGGGCAGCTTTCCCTGGGTCCACCCTGGTCCAGGCACCACCACGGCCTCGTCTCACAGCTGAGGAGACTGAGGCTCGAAAGGTCATGGAACTAACTGTGCCGGGCTTGAGGCAACCTAGGGAGGCCAGGACTCACACCCATATCTTCTGACACTGAAACACACACTTCGTGGGCTTAGGGAAGTGGTCATTATAGTTCCGGACATGATTTAAAGTCAGAAATTGCAGGCTGGCCAGATAGTTCAGTGGACTAAAGCAGGTGCGGGAACTGGGCTTCGATCAACCCTTGGGGTGCACTGAGATGGGGACTGAGACTGGGTGTGGTGATGTGCACCTATAATTGCAGTTCTTGGGAGGCTGAAAACAGGAGAATCACTATGAATCCAATCTACATAGTGAGACCCTATAGTCCCTGTCCTAAATATACACATAGACTTGTACACACACAAGAGTCAAAAATCATCAGCTAGGGCCACTTTCATATTGGAGATTATGGGCATCAAGGCAGACACATAGACTATAGACAGGCAGAGTGTCTGGTGTCTCGCTCTGATGGCCCAGCGTACCCATGACCTGTCCAGCCAGCCTAGATACCTGATGTGAAACCTTAGGCAATGATTCAGTTGCTGGGGGCTTATGGAAAGTGTTCATAAAAGACACCTATGTCAGGGGCAGGGGGACATAGCTCAGCTGTCCAAGCATCTGCTTGGCAAGTGCAAGGACCCGAGTTCGATCCCTGGTACTGCATGCTCTGCTGGCCCCAAAACCAGGAGTCATGGTGCAAGCCTATAATCCCAGCAATGGGGAGGCTGAGACGGGAAGATCACTATGAGTCGGAGTTGCATAGTGAGATCCTGAAAGAAGGAAGGAAAGAAAGAAAGAAAGAAAGAAAGAAAGAAAGAAAGAAAGAAAGAAAGAAAGAAACTTTTTTAAATATTTAAAAGGAAAAAGAAAACCTATGTCAGTATGCATGACAGAAGCCAGGAAGGGCATTCAAGTGAATCCCAACCTCCGCCTGATTCCCCAGGGAGCTCTAGAACGTGAACTGCCCTGTTGGGCCACCCTGCCATTGGCTTTGGTAACGCGGTACAAGTTGGGTCCTTTGCACACAGCCTCGCCTTGCCCTGCTCATCAGCACTGGGGCCGTCGCCTCTCCAGCGGCTCACGCCACCATACTCTTATGGCCCCACCCAAAGCGCTCCTGAGGTCTCAGCCACGCCCGTCACCAGCCTTCTGCCCCGCATGCTGCGTCCCCTGCCTGTGCCTGCTTGGCCCCACGGGAGGCATGCTCATAATCAATCCCTGCAGAGCGGAGGAAGCAAAATGTGAAGGCCAAGGTCACCGGGTGGCTGGAGGAGTTCAGCGTGCCTCCCCAGGGGGCTTTGTGCCACACGGGGCTTCGGCTTGCTTGTCTGCTTGAGGCTGAACCCAGTCAGGTTCTTCAGTAGAGGGTGAGTTTCCCGAATGAGGACAAGGCGTGGCGCAGGCTCCCGGAGCCCAAGTGCCGTGAATCAAGCAGCCTGGCCAGGGAAGTGATTTCTCCGCGAAGGCGCTGCCTCTAACAATTGGAGTGAGTTGGCCACAATTTTAAAATTAGAAAGCTTCACTTTTTGAAAATGTGGAGTGCTGTCACGTTTAAGCCAGAAGATCTGGCAGCTGACCCCAAAACCTTGTATGGTGACAGCGGCTGTCCCTCAGGAGGGGACATAGCCCGTGGAACACCAAAGACCACATCACCCCCATCTTTCATGGGTCACACTGGGCTTTGAAGAATATTCTGCCCCCAGGGGTGCTTGGCGGCTCGTCTCAAGCTCCCATCCCCCATGAGGCCTGTCTGTCTTTCCCCTGACAGCACAGGCCGGCTGGGTTCTAGGAATGTGTGCCCGGGAGAAGTCACATCTCACTCGCTGATGTCACGGAGAGTTCGTGGAGCACTTGCAGTATGCAAGTGTTGTTGTCTAACTGGCGTGTACTTCAGGGAAGCTTCCAGAAGGCAGACACTCCTAACCCCTTGACTTATTTTTTTGGGGGGTGGGGGGGACCGGGGTTCGAACTCACGACCCTGCACTTGCCAGGCAGACACTTGTGCCACGGAGTTATCTCCCCGGCCCCTACCCCTTGACTTTTGATCTTCTCTTCTGAAACCTCTAAAATGCCATGTCTTCGTGTTGTACCCACGTCGCTATGACAGGCGTTTCGTGTCTCGCAGATGGGCTGCTCGCAGCTGTCTCCGCTTCCTCTGCGTGGCTGTTGGACGTAGCTCCTTGCTTCTGCCTTGTCAGATGCTCTGGATCAGGCTAATGTCTACTCCAGCTCCACATGGGCCTACTAGAGTGAGGGTGCGGGCAGCAACAGGTCCTCAGCCCTGGTCTGTGCCTCCTGGCAAGGCCACATTACAGCATGCTCAGCCTGGGGACGCTGGCCCTCAGCCCAGCCCAGCCCAGCCCAGCCCAGCCCAGCCCAGCGACTTTCACTGGGCCGCAGGCTTTCCCTGGGGATTTTATTGAAGACGCCTGCAGCACCACACTCACAGATCACCGCAGCGAAACCCTCTAAAAACAAGATAGCATCTCGCTGGGCAGACCTACTCGGCCTCCTTGAGCGACCAGGGAGGGATGGGAAGGAGACACCATCCAGCTCTTAGACCTGGGAAGCTGCGCAAGGGGACCATGGAGGACCCAACCAACCTGAGAAATCCTGCTTGGGACATGCAGCTGCCCAGCCTGCGCCTCGGAGCCCTGGGCTGCAAGTCCGCGCTCGCCCTTGCCTGTGTGCACTTGCTTGTAGGCTGCGCTGTCTCTGAACACGGATGCCCCGTGGCCGGTGGCCTTTCCCTCTGGGAATGTGGCATCTTCCAATATGGCGGCCGTGCATATTTCTGAGTCCTTCCTGGCTGGTGACTCCAGGAAAGGATACCAGAGGCGGTTACCATGACAGCTGCTGTGTGTGTGCGTGTGTGTGTGTGTGTGTGTGTGTGTGTGTGTAGACTGTGTTCTATAGCTCAGAGTGTGGGGGCCTATTTTGGGGGACAGTGGGGCTGGTTCTCCTGTCTTCCTGTGACCTTTCATCTTAGGCTTAGACAGCAGCCTCTGTGGGGTGACAGGGCAGTCACGCAATCAGAGGACCTTGGGGATGCTGAGGCGTGCCCCCATTTCTTCTTCCTGCTGTGGCACTCTGAGCCCTCTAACAAGTCTGTGGCAGTGCCAGTCCCTGCCCCTTGTTGCTTGCCCAGCTGCCTGTCCCAGCATCTGCCATGGCCTGTGGTACAGAAAAACAGAAGAGTGTCTGACCCGGTGCCCCAGGTCCCAGCTTGGCCCCTCAGGGGCTGTGAAATCTTGAGAAATACACCTTCCTTCTCTGATCTCAGCTGACCCATCTGTAGAAGGGAAGAAGTAGGCCACAGACACACAGCCAATAGGTTTTCTGTCAGCACCACTTCAGGCTGATGGGACGAGACTGTCCAGAGCATTCTACAGCTTGGTACGGCAGCACAGCGCCAGCCTATGGAGCTCCACAGCACCGTGTTCCCTCCAACACACCCACAGCTCTGACCCACAGGGCTCAGGGAGGCTCTGGTGAGGTGGAACCAGGACCTGGAGTCTCTGAAAAGCATTAAAGGAGGTGATGTCCGCTTCTGACTGTGGAGTTGGGCTCCCCATCCCCCTAGGCTTCCCACCCACCCCTTACTCAGCTGCTTGGGTTTATAGCAACTTGGATCCAATGAGATTATACCAAGGCCTGAGATTTTATTTTTACTAATGTTATTCTTGCTTTACACACTCGTGTTTCATAGAATTGTAAGAAATTTCCTTACATTACATAATGACAATAATAGGAAAGCAATAAATTTGGGTTTTGGAGGGTGTGAAGTTTATACGGTACGGAGATACTTGCAAATGAAAAGAACTTATAAATGTAAGATTAAATAGAAGAAAGCCAGGTGTGGTGGCACGCACTCGTAATCCCAGCTACTTGGGAGGCTGAGGCAGGAGGATCCCAAGCTCATGGCCAGTCTGGGCAATTTAGCAAGACTCTGTCTCAAAATTAAAAGAACATGAGAATGCAGCTTAGTGGGCGAGCTCTCGCCTGGCTCCTGGGAGGCTCTGAGCTCAGCTTCTTCTCCTACAAAACAGAGAAAGGGAATAAGGGAGGAAGGAAGGACAGATGGAGGGAGGGAGAGAGGGAGAGAAGGAAGAAAGAAAAATTCATGAAACATGTCATATTTTAAAGGATATACAGTTCTTATTTGTGGAACAATAAAGCTTCTGGCCAGATGGTCAAAGAGACAGCCATTTCAACCAAAGACAGTAGAAAGATTTTGCTTTGAGAAAAAAAATAGGCTAAAACATCACAAGATGCAGCGGACCAAGAACTGTTTCCTAGAATGTTTAAATCAACAAAGCACTCCTCAATTAAAGAGCTCTGAAATCTCATCAATGAGAAAATTTTCATTTAAAAAATTGGCAAAGGAAGGGCTGGGGAGATAGCTCCGTGGTGTAAGTGTGCACAGAGGCTCCAGGTCATACTGCACTAGAGAAATGCAAACTAGAGTAGTGAGGAGCTACCACACACACCTGGGAGATGGCCAGAATCCAGAACATTCCCTGTGCAAGGAGCTGGAGCTTCAGGCGTTCTCTTTCACTGCTGGTGGAACCGCACAACGGTGCAGCTCCTTCACAGAAAGTCGACAGTCTCTTAAGAAACTAAATGTACTCTTTCTAGTCATGCACCTTGTTATGTCCTCAAAATGAACTGAAAATGTCTGTCTACATGAAAACCTGCACACAGATGCTTATGGAAATTTGACTTATAATCACTGACACTTGGAAGCAACCAAGATGTTCTTTCACAGATAAGTGGATTAAAATGTAGTACACTCAGACAATGGAATCGTACGCATTCCAAGAAGACATGAGCTCACAAGACGTGGGGGGGGGGGGCTTGTGCTCATATGTGACTATGTGACAGACGCTGACCTGAGCAGGCTACACGCTGTGGAATTTCCACCACATGATGCCCTGGAAATAAGCAAAACTATCTCTGGAGACAGTAAAAGACCAGCCACTGCCAGGGATTTAGGGAAGGGTGAGCGAGATGCAACCCATGGAATTCTGGTGTGGGGGAGTGGAAGCCCTGTGTTCCAACACAGTGATGAGCACGGTCCTTGCCCAGTGGTCCAAACCCATGGAACACCCAACACTCAGCGTGGGCCCTGATGCAAGCCAGGGGCTCTGGGTGCCACCAAGGTGTGCCTGTGGGGCCATCCGTACATCTGACAGATGCACAGCTGAGGAAGGTAGAGAGGGGCCCTGTCAATACTTGCGTGGGGGAGGCACCCGTGACGCATGGTTGTACATCCCTTCCTCTTTCACTATGAACCAAAAAGGTTTCAACATCATGACCTGGTGAGCACGCTGCTGGGGCTCCTGCCAGGGCCTTGGGGTGAGGGTGGGCTCTGTGCAGAGGAGGTGCTGAGGCCTAGGCGTCATCAGGTCTGCATGAGGAGGGTGAGTACGACAGGGCCAATCGGGCCCAGGAATGCCGCACCTCGGGTGGTGCGAGAAGAGAGGTGGGTGTGGCCTTCTCAGCCCTAGGCAGGCAGCAAGGGCTGCAAGCGCTAAGTCTGGCCGCAGAGAGAATGGAGAAGACCAGCTCCTTGCCCAAGCCACTCCCCAGAGGACGGTGGAGAGTTTGTTCTCGCATAGTCAACCTATGTGCGGCTTCCGGAGCACATGAGACAGTGTATTGGGTGCTTCCAGTAAGTCTTTAAAACTATGTTTTATTAGCAACCCCAATTTATAGATAAGAAACTGAGGTTCTCAGAAAAGAGACAGGAGTCCCCAGAGGTCTAGCAGACAGATCGCCAGTGGAGCTGGGACTCCCAGGAGGGCATGTTTGGCACCAGGAGTCATGCTGCCTTGATTCTGGGCTTGGGACAGTGGATTGTACCCTCTGTTTCTTGCTACATTTGCATATGGTGCCGTAGAATCTGTCTTGATGCCTTTTGTGAGGAGTGTGCGTGTGTGTGTGTGTGTGTGTGTGTGTGTGTGTGTAAATCCAAACGTTGTGGAACAGGACGCACACTTTCACTGTGAGATGCTCTCGGTTTTTCAGGATTCATACAGAAGAGAGAAACCACCAGAGGCCTTTCAACATAAGGAGTTTAATAGAGGGATTAACTGCCCAGGTGTTGTGAGGGTCCAGAAGCCAACAGAAAGGCGGAGACCCCCCAGAGAGAGGCGAGGATAGAGCTGCTCTGCCTTCCTCTGAGTGCTCACGGGACAAGGGCAAGCGAGTTCAAGGGAACCAAAGCTGGGACATCCATGCGACGCGTGAGCCCTGCGGACACTGCCTCAGGAGCTGAGCTGAGGCAGACTGGGGCGTCCTAAGGGAGATGCAGCCAGGAAGAGGGGGAGGCGCCGCTGTAGGCGCCCCTGAGAGGGGAGCAAGGTCGGCAGCCCCGTCTTCTCTCTCACCCACCCCCACCCCCCCAGCTCCTCCCAGCATTTCTGCCCAGAGCCAGCTCTACCTAGGAGGCTGGGAGGCAGAGAGCCTCCTGCAAAGGGGTGCAGCAGAGAAGTCCTTGGGAGCGGGCTGCTGACCGCTAACTCGCTGAGAACCACATCGCGGGTACCAGTCGCCTCTCCACCGCAGGCTGCTGAGGATCAGGAGATGGACCGCCAGGTGCATGACCCCACGACATCACCGGTTTTCTCCCCCATTGGTCAGAACGGATACAGAAGTCGCTCAGCCGGCGGGTCCTAAGTCTGGGGACGGTCATCGGCCATAGAGCAGCACCAGGGTCCAAGAGCCTTCGGCGGAGGGAGATGCACGGGGCCCACACCTCATCCTGCCTGCCAGCTGCAGGGGGTTTTCATCCTAAAATAGACAGAGCCTGCGGACCGTGCGGCACCTCGGGGCCTCTGATCAGCAGGCACGCGGGGACAGCAGTGTCCCCCGGGCTCCCTTGATCCGTCAGGAGCTGACAGCCTCCCATGCGGCGGTCAGCTGGCCAGCAGCTGGCCCACCGCCTCAGCTCGCTCGAGGTGCCCAGCACTGGAGCAGCGCCAGCCAGAAGCCACTTGGTCACGTCTCTCTCCAGCGCTGCCTGCCCTGGATTCCGTCGAGAGAGTCACCTGGACCCTGGTCACTGTTGCTCACAGCTGGCCCAGGCCTGCTTGTCCGCAGGGGCCTTGGGAGGCCCCAGCATTTGCAGTCCCAGCCTGGAGGCGCGCCTGGCTCTCTGCCCCGGGGCCAAAGCGCCCAGTGAGCTCCCTCTCCCCCACCCCCACCCCGCTCCACTCCTCTCCCTTCCCCTCACCAGCGCCTCCTGGGACAACCTGCAGCCTGCTGCCCGCTCCCCGGGCTGTGCCCCTGAGCACCTCCCATCCGCATCTCCCCCACGCCCTCCCTCGCCATCCTTTTTGTCCTGGGTCCCCGCACTGGGACCTCCCTGCTCTCCCGCTCCTCCCCACTCTGGCCACCGCCACCCAACCTTCTCTCTGCCGCACAAACAACCCGAGCCACCCTTCTGAAGCGGCCCTCTAAGGTCGACTCCGCATCCCCCTCTGCGTGGGCCCCTCGGTTCAGGACGGCACCCAACCTGCTTGAGTGAGGGGCAGCCAACACTGAGGGTCACTGCTTCCATTTTTAAAGAATTATGATGGCACAAGACACTCTGCTGAGAATCCGCCCGAGAAACCCCTTCTCGCTCTGAGCATGCTCATTTCCTCTTTTTCTCGCCACTTTCTGAAGCAAATCTGAAAGTCCACTCTCCTGAGGGTCTGTGCTGGTGGCCTTGGCGGCCCGAATGGGTTCACAGCGCTGGCCTTTCCGGATCACCTTGACCTGGGTCAAGGCCAGAAGCCGCGTGGTGCCAGCCCCAGGGCACGAGGTTGGGGAGGACACACGGCCGCGTTGCCATGGCACAGAAACTGCAGCACACACTTGGCCAAGGGAGCCCCACACAATACAGCGAATGCTTAAGGCCAGAAATTATTCTAGTAAGAGGCCCTTTGCCACGAAGCCCCCTGAGAACGCTCACAGTGCTTCATCCCCGCAAACGCCTCTCTGCCGTCCCTTTATTTTCGCAGGAGTCTTCGCTTTATTTTCTAGTCAGCCCTGGTAGTTGGCTCTGCTGGACCTGCCCACTGCCTGCTTGATAAAGCTGAGGGTGCTGAGAGGGCAGGAGACCGTGGTGGCCGCCTGACTGGATCTAGCTGAGCCTGGCCCGTCTCTTTCCAATTGCTTATTTAACAATCAGTTCTAGGTGTAATAGTTTTCTTTTTGGAAGGGTCTACAGGGTGTTCAGGGTCTCACCACTAGGTCAGACTCATAGTGACCCAACTGTTTACAGCCTCCCAAGAGCTGGGATTATAGGCACGCGCCACCACACGCAGTCTCTTCTTGGTGTTCTTTCTTTCTTTCTTTCTTTCTTTCTTTCTTTCTTTCTTTCTTTCTTCCTTTCTTTTTTTTATGTACTTTTCACAAAGAAAAACCACAATGTCCGCCTTATTTGCATCACGGAAGTTTCAAACTGATTTCCTTTTCACTTATTTCAATTTTGGCTTCTCAGTCGGGAAACAGAGTCATTTGTACTATGGCTAAAGGATCCTGGGTGTTTCACCTCTAAGGTGCTTTTCAGCTGAATATATTAATAAGGGAGAGGTCATTGTTCAAAATCACTCAGAATGTTCTAGGACTAAGCTAGCTGTGGGTGATGAAAAACTTAAAATATTGGCTCAGGTAAGCGAGAATCCCCCTTCTCTCAGACATCAGAGAAGTGCAGAGGCAGCAGGCAGGTGCTGCACCCAGCTTCACACGCTGCAGGGCCCCCTGCTGCTTTTGGTCCTTCTCCCCGTCTCTTCTCTTCCTGCCTCAAACTGCAATATGGCTGTTTGGTCTCCAGCCTTCATGTCTCCATTCCAGGCACTAAAACAGGGAAAAGAAAAGCAGCATCAAAGGGCTTGTTCCACCAGTCTGTTAAAGCCATCCACCACCCGTCATCACTTCAGCTTCTCTGAGCAGAATACCCAGGGCCACATTCGGCTGGTACGAAGGCTGGGAAGTGAGGTCCTGGTTCCATACATTCAGGCTCCAGCCAAATGTGGGGGTTCCACAGAAAAGAGAGACAGAGAGATGGGGCTTCGCTAGGGGGGCGCCAACCTATGCCACCAGGCTCCAGCTGGCCCTCACCACCACCATGGCCCAGGCTTGCTCTTTGCCTCTTACACAGACGCAGTTCAACGCTAAGTGCAAGTGCTCAACCTTGTCACTCCATTTGCTCATCTGTTCATTCATTCATTCATTCATTCATTCACTCTTTCATTCATTCATGCAATCATTCATTTGTTCATTTATTCATTCATTTGTTCATTCATTCATTCATTCATTCATTCATTCATTCAACAAACACTGGTAAACATCTGTCCTAAGCCGGGCATTAGTGAGATCCAAAGTCCAAGAGTGCATCAGGATGGGGAGCAAAGATCACACTGCCCGAAAGGTGGGTTGAAACTTATGGCTGGAGTTCTATTTCAGTGAACCCAAGGTACCACTGAATAAATGAGGCTGTTGCTCACAGCGCAAGCGCAGTCTGACGGCAGGCCGGACGCCCCCACACTAGTGAGAGCCTCCGGAAGGGCCCAGCATGCCCAGACACCGCTGCCCAGAGCTTCGCTTCGCTCACCGGGAAAACTCAGCCCAGCCCGCTCTCCCCCAGCCCCACCAAGTCCAAGGTCAGCATCCAGCCGGGGGCCTCAAGCAGGCAGGAATCTTCATGCCATGGCCAGAAGACCAAGCTGCAGAGGAATAGCTGCTGCCTCTTGAAAGGGACCGGGGCGCAATCTCTGGAGATTAAGAAAATGACAGTGACCAAGATGCAAAGGGGAAAGGTGAGAGGCGCTGGAGATTAAAGCAGCCCGGCCATTTGTTACTTTGATTTGTGCTTTTTGAAAAAAAATTTCAAAGAGAATTAAAAGGGATGAATTAAGACATCATTAGACCCCAAGGACTTTAGAAATAGTAATCCATCTTCCGTGTGCACTAAGATCAACCCACCTCTCGGGCTGGGTGACAGAGAGAGAGCCCAGTGGATCGGTTTCTGTCTCTGACTCTGGACCTCTGGCCTCTCCACGCTGGTCACTTTCCCTTTCAAGTCTTTGTTTGACATCTGGGAAAGAATCATGAGGTGCCGGGCATCATTAACTTCCAGACACCTACAAAGTTAGTAGGAAAGTGCGTCCTGCCAGGGATCTGTCCTGCCATGGTTGTCTCCGTCCCCCCACCCCAACCCTGCCTGGGAAATGAAAAGGAAAACCCTCGGCTGATGACAGTCAGGAGAAAGGCCTGGACCCGTGGGAGGGGCACACGTAGCATAAATGAAAATATGATTGACTTCGCCCTTCGGTCTGGCTCACACATGGTCCTGAGCATTTAATAAACAGGTTGACACCCGGAGCTCCCCTCATTAGGGGACGTGGAGACTGAGGCTACCATAAATCAGGAGGGCAGGTTATCAAAACTTGTGATCTTTAACAGTACCAGGGCGCCCTCCTGTCTGCTCCGAGGGAGACAGCAACGAGCAAGCTGCAAAGAATTACTCCCTGCACCGCCACTTAACACACGTGCCCACCGGGAGGAGGAGGGCGGCTGAGCCGGTGAGGACAGGATGCCCACGTCCCTGGCACATGTGACGATCCTCGGGCACAGCTGCCCTGGCTGCGCCCAGCATCCGGGCTTAAGGACAAAAGGTAACCCTTTAGCAGGCGGAGACAGGAGCCTGTAGGTTTGCAAGCCTGCAGGTGATAGAGGGAAAAGTTCGTTTGAATTTCCCAGCCAGAAGGTTTCTATTGGAAACCCTCTAATCTTGGGGTGTCCCGGTCTGGGTTCTCATGAAAGTCATTAAGGAACTGTTTGGTGATTTTTAATATAAGAGTAAAGAGGCATCTACCCAGCAACCCAAAAGTGACCCCTGAGAAAAACGCATGCATATGTGCACAGCGGGATTTGCAGACAAACTCCCAGAGTGGCCCCAAACTGGGCAGGGTGCAGATACCCGCCAGCAGGGGAGCGGACAAGCACACGCTGGTGCGGCTGCGTGGTAGAGTACTGCTCAGCAAGAGAGAGAAAGGAGCAGTGTGCAGCCAGGGGGAGGCGTGCAGGCCTGGTGTCAGAGGAGCGACTGGCATTCACACGGAAGTCACGGCAGCCACAGTGGCCCACAAGTGTAACCCTAGCACTCTGGAAGGCTGAGGCAGGTGGATCACAAGTGCAAGCCCAGCCGGGACAACTCAGGGACTGAGCAAGACTCTGTCTCGAAATAGAAAGTAAAAAATGAAAAGGGCTGGGGATGTCGTTTAGTGTGAAGGCCCAGGGTTCAATCCTCAATACAGAAGAGAGAGAGGAGGAGGAACAAGAGGAGGAGGAGGAGGAGGAGGAAGAGGAGGAGGAGGAGGAGGAGGAGGAAGAGGAGGCAGGAGAAGAGAAGAAGGAAAAGGGAAGGAAAGCTACTCAGGGGCCACCAAGGTCAGAGCAGTTCCATTAGGGGCCAGGACCTAGAGGCAAGAGGACTTTCCGAGGAGTCAGAAATGCTCAAAATCTCCATCCAGGTGATGGCTGTGGAAGTAGACACCTTGCAAAAATTTCATCACCCTTGACACTCATTATTTGCATATCCTTGTATATCATTATGAATTTGCATACCTTTGATTATAATTATGAATCATAAAATACTTTACAACAAATAAATGCCAATTCTAGAGCTGCTGCACCTGCTTTTGCCTCTGCTGAGAGAATCCTCCCCATTCCCAAGTGTTACGCCTTTTGGTGCCTGGTGTCACTGACATCATAGCTTTGCCGTCACCTTCCCATAAATCTCAGCCCAGTCACTGTGGTGTCATTCTGGGTTTTTATGAAATGACCAGTAACTGCCCATCTTCCCCTCACCCTGTGCCTGTCAAGCACTGTTCCACCTTCTGCTTGCATAGGTCAATATAAGATGCTTTGTAGAGGACGACTGGGCCCTAACTTTGACTCTGTGATCCCCAGGTGACTCAAGAACCACATCCTGATGTGTTAGTGGGGAACCCGAAGCCCAGAGAAGGGACTCTGTGTTTTCAGTGTCACGCGCTGTGCAGTGCCTCCTGGAGTTGAGGGAGCTCGTGTTCTCGGCATAGCTGGAGTACAAATCCCACCATTTGCTGCTTTCCCTCCAGTTTTCCTCTCACTGCCTGAGGGCTCGGTGCACACTCCAGAGCCTGTGCGCCCCAGGGGTTAGAGCACTCTCCAAGGCACCTCTATGGAGGGCCAGGGACTAAGGACCGAGAGTGCTTGGTTGGCCCCAGTTTCCTCCATGGTCCAACTCCCTGACCTTACAAGGCTCAGTTCCTCTTCTGGAAGGGATGGAGTTGATCTCTTAAGCCTCCATGAGATGATGTTGACACAGAAGAAGGAAAAAGAGGGGCCCATGGGCCCAGAGACTTGGGGAGACACTGCTTGCTGTCCCCTTTCATGGTTTATGTCTAGTTGTCCCCCCCCAAAGCCTCATATAATCGTGGGGCAGGGACTTCTAGAGTTTGAGACTAACTCATGATCCACTGGGATTATGTGCCTTAGTACTGATGGAATTATGAGTCTGAGTACTGCTGGGACTATGGGTGTGGCCTAAGGCAGATAGGCTGAGGCAGACAGCCTGAATGTAATATAAAGAGAGACAGACTCAGGCTGTTGCTCTCTGCTGCCCTGGTTGATCAGTTGCCTCTGTCACCATATTGTTGCTGTTATGCCTCCATGAACTGGATGCTCTCTGCCCTATTCCACTCAGCCTTGGGCCAGCCGAATATGGACTGAAATCTCCAGCAACTGTGAAGTAAATAAATCTTTCCTTCCTTCATTTTGAGTGTTGGATATTTGTCCCAGCAACGAGTAAAAAGTAACTAAGACATCCCCCAAGTCCACTTCTCGGCCCTCAGGAGTCTAGAACCCTCAGAGTATCCAATGTGCCTAAGACAATCTCAGAATTTAAGAGACAGTCTGAGGGATTTTTCTCTATTCTTGGCTAAACCATGGACCCAACAGGAGCCAGCTCCAAACCACTAAGACCCCAACTATAGCTTTAAATTGCTCACAATAAATAAGTTTAAACTTGCCAAGGAGGGAAAAATCCACATTCCTTAGTAGGCTTAAGAGAACAAGCCTTCCTTGGGGTTTTTCAAAAGAGAGGCATTAGGAACCCTTGTTCCGTCTCCTGCCTTCACACCTGCCTCAGCGGCTGTGGTGCCAGGACGCTTGTAGACTTCCCAGCACACGGGTTGGGGCCGGGATGGGGGAGAGCAGGAGGAAGACGGCCTGTTTCCTCCCATAACTTGGGCTCCTGGGCACTGAAAATAAACTCATGTGGACAGACCAGTACACAGCATCGTGGTCGCTGTTTATTTCCTTGCAGTTTGAGAGCTGCCAGCTCAGCTAAGACTCTGTGGTTAGGTACAGTGTCGCAGGACAGTGGAATTGTCTTTCTTCCAATGACATGGTGGACACTTATAGCAGCAGGTGATGAGACAGGCTACTGAGGATGGTAAACGTCATCCGAAATCTCAGGATCCTGTGACAGCTGCCGTTAGCACCGGGTAGGAGGCTTTTCATGGATTTTAGTTTACATCCACAGTGAGCTGCTTTTAAAAAGTCCCAACGAATGTCAGGATCTGTTGTGAATTTCAGGATGCTGACCACAGTCATGGTGCGTGGGGCAATAGGACCGGGGCAGGTCCTTTGACTTCTCAGGGTCTCTGTATCTTTGCCCGTAAAATACTTAGCTCATTTTTCTAGGGTGGCTGACATAATTTACCACAAGGCAGCAGGCTTAAAACAACAGAAAGTGATTTTTCTCTCTTAGTCCTGGAGGAAGAAAGCCCTAAATCAAGCACAAGTGGAGTCTGCTCCTCCTGAGGCCCGGAAGGAGGCTCGTGTAACATCCCTTTCCTCAGTTCTGGGTGTCACTAGTAATCCCTGGTGTACCTCCATGCCTGATATCTCTCTCTCTCTCTCTCTCTCTCTCTCTCTCTCTCTCTCTCTCTCTCTCCCTCTCTCCCTCTCTCCCTCTCTCTCCCTCTCTCTCCCTCTCTCTCCCTCTCTCTCCCTCTCTCTCCCTCTCTCTCTCTCCCCCCCCATTTTTTGCCTCCAACCTCGCCTCCTCCATGTGTATTCTCTAAAGACATCTGTCATTGGATTTGGGGATCACCTGGATAATCTCAGATCAAGATCCTAACTGAATTCCATCTGCGGAGGGTTTTCTCAGCACAGTCAGGCTCAGAGGTTCCAGGTAGAACCATCTTTGTGGGGAGGGGGCGCCACCCTCTGAGCCACTTACAAAGGGAGGTAAAAGAGTCCGGGCAGGCAGAGGTAAGCTCTCTGCCGCCGTCACCCGGGTAAGCAAGGTGGATGGAATGGCGTGCACGCAGCTCTTGGAGCACCGTGAGGGGTCCTTAGTCCTTAGGGACTGTGCGCTGGTCTTTTCTGCAGGGCACTGCCCCTTGCACTCCTCTCTGGGTCAATGAAGCAAGATCTACAGAAGCAAATGCAAGTGGAGGTTCTGAGGTTTTGATGGGCACCAAAAATGGGGTTTGCTTAAATTTTTCTGTGAATTTTTTCTAGTGCCTTAAAGAAGAGTTTTGATATACTTATGTTCTAGGTCAGACTCTCTCAGGTCTCTCTCTCTCTCTCTCTCTCTCTCTCTCTCTCTCTCTGTGTGTGAATCTGTGTCTCTGTCTCTTTGTCTCCCTCTGTCTCTGTGTCTCTTTCTATGTGTGTCTCTCTCTGTCTCTGTCTCTCTACACCTCTCTCTATGTATCTCTGTCTCTCTGTGTGTATCCGTGTGTGTCTCTCTGTGTCTGTCTCTGTGTCTCTGTGCATCTCTATGTCTGTGTCTGTCTCTGTGTGTCTGTCTCTGTGTCTCTGTCTTTGTGTCTCTGTGTGTCTCTATGTCTCTCTGTCTCTGTCTCTTTGTCTCTGTGTCTCTGTTTCTGCCTCGGTGTCTCTGTCTTCGTGTCTCTGTGTGTATGTGTGTTTCGCTTTCTCTCTCTCTCTGTGTCTCCTTTTTCTAACCTCTCTCTTCCCTCTGTCTTTCCTTCTCCTCTTCTAGCCCAGCACATTGTGCTATTTTGCTCAGAAAACACAAAGTTTCAGAATTCATACCATCCACCAAATCAATTAGATGAATCACATTCTATTTAGAATGAAAAAATCAACCATTCATTTCAACACGTAGCTTTTCATGCTCCGTGACATTGAGGTTGCTTAGAAATTCTTTACAAGTTCATTATTTTGAAGGAGAGTTTTCCTGTTGTTTTTTAAAACCTGAAAAATGAAAAAGACTTGTGAAAGGGCTAAACAAGGAAGCCTTCGTTCACACGAAGGTTTGTCCTTGACCAAAGGATGTTCATGGTACATTTCTGACGACATGACTTACAAGGGGAAGATAATAATAGACCCAGAAAAGCAAGTGAGAGACCAGAGAAGAAAACTTTGTCATGGGCTCTGTCACCCTCCCACTGTGCAGCTTTTGCTGGTGAACCGATCCCCATGCCTGGGTTTCCTTCTTGTGGAGTGAGGGAGGCTTGCAAGAGGTGGTTACAAAGGTTCCTCGTGGCTCGAATGAGTTCACTTTAACTCCTTGTGTTGTCTTGGAAAATTCCAGATCATTTGATTTAAGCACAGGGCGTTCTGGAGTGAATGATGGAAGCGGGAAGCCAGCCACCCCGCGCCGGAAGCTGAGCGGCAGTCTCAGGGCGGCACGCTCGGGCCTGCCCCTGGGCTGAGCAACCATCCCAGGTAAAATCGAAGGGGAGATCCCCAAAGCAAGCGCCCTGGACAGGGGAAATGCAGTGTTCTGTGTGTGAGAGGAGTCGCTTAGGTGGGGGTTTGATTTCGTCATCCGGGTCCTTCCGGCCAGGCATTCCGACCCTGACCATCAGCTGCCCAGGATGAGCAGGGGACGGCAGGGACAGCTCACTCCAGGGAGCACTGTCCACGGGTGGCAGGTGGGGGCGCAGAGAGGATCGGAGCTCTACACAGGTCTGGCTGAGCTGCTGGCCCAGAAGGTGGCGCTGCAGCAGCCTTCATTGCCCTCTTTCTCCGCCATCTCCTCCTCTTCCTCCTCCTCCTCTCTCCCCTCCCTACTCCCTTTCTCCTTTTTTTCTTCCTCCTCATTGCCAACAGTACTTCCATTTCCAGTGTTCTATCACTTATCTATCATCTATCACCTGTCTGTTCACTTACCTATCACCTATCTGTCCATCCATCCACCCATTCACCATCTATCATCTATCACCTATACATCCATCATCTATCTACTTATCTATCTATCTATCTATCTACCTATCTATCTACTCATCCATCATCAATCACCTACCCATCATCCACCCATCCACCCATCAGTCATCTACCATCTCTCTATCCACCCGCCCACATGTCGAGTACTTTCGCATCATTTTTATGACCATCACAATCACTTTAAGTGTGTGGGCCCTCCTCATCTTGGCCTGGCTTTGTCCCCAAGCAGACTCTGAGCTACACATCTGGGAGTAAGTAGCTCATTTGACAGGTGGTACCAGGAAGCAAGAGCAGGGACAGCGGGTACATCCGTGAGCATGGCAGCAGGGGCAGTGTGGGCACGATGGTGCCCGCTGAGACAAAAGAGATCGCCCTGTGGAACTGGCCCAGGGAGGACGTACCTGGAGGTGAGCAGGATCTGCTGTCCCACCCTCCTCCCTTGCTGGGTGAGGCTGCTCCTGAAAGCGCCAGCTCCCTAGTCCTACAGCCCAGCCCATCCTGAATGGTACCTGCACCACCACTGTTCAGTCCTAGGGATGAGGAAGATGAAGCCCAGAGAGGTGCGACAACTGACTGAGGTCACAAAGCTGGCTACCTATCACCTATCTATCCATCTATCTATCATCTATCCATCCACCCAGCAATTCATCATCTCTAATGGAGCTAGTTGGATTTGAACCTGGGTGTGTAGACTCCAGAGTCTGGGCTATGAACTCCAGTGCTCACTGCTCCACCCATGGGAGAGAAATGTTGGCTCCAACCTGCCTCCCAGCCTGCTGCCTCTGAGTCTGGCCCATGAGGTTTGGAGGGGAGGCAGAGGAGACTGCGCATCCCTGCCTGCCGCCCCTTCTGCTACCCCATGCGTTCCAGGGGCAGGGAGGGGGGGGACAGTGACCTGTGCAGAAGCCCACAGTCACCACCCCAGACCCTCTGGAGACTGGAGTCAACGTCTCACATGCTGAGGCCCTTTCTTTCTTCCTACCCAAGGTGGCTCTCCAGGCCACAGCAGCCAGGGCTGTCTCTGGATAAGCGTAAGGCAGGTGACATCATGTTTCAGAAGCCAGGTGATGACTTCTTTTCTGTCTAGAGAGGCGCAAAACCTGGACAGGGGCACAAAGGTGCTCGAGGGCTGGGAGTACTTGTCCCTGTGTCTCTCAGCCTCCTTCCTCTCTGCACACCTCCTCCTGCTCCCTCTGCCCATCACACTGGTCCTCTCAGTAGCTCTGAAACCAGTACACATGCTCAGTACCCTTGCCCTGCCTTCTGGCTTGCTCCTCCTCCATACTCATCTGCCCCACTCAAAATTTGAAAATGTCGCCTTCTTCATAAGTACGCCTGCCCACACCACGGACATGGCAGCCATCTCCCATCCTGGCCTAACACCACGACAGCTCTCCCTAACCTTCGCCATGCATTTACCCACTTCCGGTTGACCGTCAGCCTTCCCATGCTTCGAGGGTCGCCTGACCCTTCCTGGAAAATCATCTTCCCTCTAGAGCAAGTGTCCTCCCCCAATTCTACAGGGTCTCCAGCAGCTGTGCACTTTCTATCTGGTGGGACAAAATGCCACGTGTGGAGACACTGCCACTGCTACCCCGGATGCCCAGGGCTCAGCAAGGCTGTGGAATGTCCCACAGTGCCAGGACAGTGCCCCAACACTGATACCTCTAGCTCAAAACACCAGTGGAACTGAGGTAGAGGAATCGAGTTGCTCAGAGGTCATGTGAGTGGGGCTTTTTAGCTAAGCGTTTCTTATTGCTGCATCCCAGCACCAAGATCAGGACCTGGCACACAGGAGCCACTCAGTAAATATATTGGAAGACTTCCAGCACTCGGGAGGCTGAGACAGGAGGATCACTATGAGTTTGAGGCTAGCCTGGGCTACGTAGTGAGTTAAAGGCCAGTCTACACTACACAGTCTCAATAAAATAAATTAAAATAAAATCAGCAGCAGAACAAATACCCAGGCTCTGGGAGGATAGTGAGAAAGATCCAGAACCTTGTTTGGAAAAAAAAAAAAAAAAAATCACTTTTCACCGGAAAGAGAGACGCCCTCCACCAGCCCCTCCCGGAACTCGCACATTGTGTTCTAAATTTAACACATCTTGTGCTCTCTCGGCAGAAACCCTTGGCTCCAGCCCATAATATCCCTGAATCCAGGAAACCATTATGACTGGTCAGGGTCAAAGGTCGCAGCTATTGTAACCCACTTCCTTCATCGGAGTTTTAAATTTGGAAAACATTCTTATTGCCATTGTATGGAATGTCAGCTCTCAGATAACCTCAGAATTATTTTTATTTGTCTACCATGGCCATCAACCTCCTAGAAAATCTTTTTAAAAAAATCACACAGTGAGTGGCGGGGGGCTCTGCTTACAACGGAATGTTAGTAGGCAAGGAGTCAGATAAGAGCCAGTTGGTATTTCCAAGCTTTGGCTGAATAAAAGGAAGGAGAGGTTGTCAAATTCCCAGGAGGCCAACTGAGTGAAATTCCAAGTCTTTTTTTTAAGATAGCAAGAATAGGAATAGGGGTCAGAATCCTAAGGGACAGGACAGTCTGGGGGTCGTAGCACAGGAAGCTTTAAGGGGTTACGTTACCTCCAGGGACTTCTATATCACGTGTCCTGGCATGATGTCCAGGGCATCAGGGAAATCTCTGGATTTGACCAGGAACAGGAGAGGAGCCAAAGGGCAGTCCAGGGGTGAAGAATGCCAAGCCTTGGAAGCGTGTGCAGTAATTACATGGCAGAGGAAGGTGGTTTGGGCCAACAGCATGGGAAAATTGGGCACCTGGCCATCTTTGGGGAGAAGGCTTGCCAGGAGGAAGGAGCAGGGGGAAGTCTCTGGTGCCATTGCGAGTTCACAGAAATGCCACCCGGACTCTGCAAGCCCGTGGGGAGCCCCTGTCCCGTGTAGTGCCCAATGCTGAGAGCTGGCAGCCCAGCCAGGAGGAGCTGCGTAGGGTGCCAACTTCTTGCCCCGGGTTGTCCTTGCCTGAGCATTTCTTGACGTCACTGCGATTTGGTTTCCCTATCTTGGATTGAAAAATCGTAGATACCTACCTCATGGGATTGTTGGGCCCCGTGCCCGGCACGCGGAAAGTATTCAGGAATAAATATCAGAATCATGAGGAGAAAGACAAGGCCTCGCCTCTGAAGCCGCCTGTACTCCAGAGGGCCATTCATCGCCGTGACTGAGAGAGCAGCGAGTGCTCAGCACGCATGCGTGCTAGGCTGAGCGTCACCGGCCTGGCGACTCTGGTCTCCCTGATCCTACAGCAGCCTGCACCAGCTCTCGGTGCTGCTGTAGCACCCACCCACTTCTGCTCGGGAGAGCAGCCTACGGCCCCCGCACTGGGGCTGGAGCCTGCGACTCACTCTGATCCGAGGTATGCAGGAGGGAACACAGGAGGGCGCCTCCCACGCCTGGGATGGTCTCCCTGCCACAGGAGCAAAGGTCCTTCCATGTGCAGGGGCTTGGATCCCTGCAGAAGGCCTTGGTCCAAGAGCCGAGCTTCCCACCAACATGCCCTGTATGGGCTCCACTCCCTTCCTCTCTCAGCATCCCACTTCCTTGGAGCATGGCTTTCTGGATCCACTTCCCCCAAAAGGTGAAGCATGCAAATTCCCAGTTGTGGAAGGTTTGCATTGTAAAAAATTTTTTTAAAAGATTTTTAGAAACTTTCATTTAAGTATTTATTTACCTGGTATAGGATTCGCTGCGCAGCTTGGACTCATAGTGATCCTCCTGTCTCAGCCTCCCCAGCACCAGGATTACAGGTGTGTTCCACCACATACAGTTTCGGTGGCCAGCACGTCATGCCCTGGGTTCTAGGGCCAGCACAGCATGTGGTACCTGGGATTGAACCTGGGTCCTTGTGCTTGCCAGACAGGTGCTTAAACCACTGAGCCATCTCCCTGGCCCTAAAAGAGCAATCTTAATCTGTGGGTGATACACCTTGTAGAGCCATCTAGAATTACCTTGAGATGGGCTAAGCTCTCTAGGGAGGTAAACAAAATGAGTGGTGACCTAACTCTTTACATTAACTTAAGGTATCTTGAATTATCTTCCACTTTTGATCATTGCTTTGAGTTGCCCTGAGGGTGACAGAGAAGCCACCTCTGGTGATTTGCAAAGAACAGATCCTGAGGGAGACCTCACCCCCTGTTGTAGAGATTTAGCAAGGGACAGTGGGCATGGGAAGACCTAGCTGCTCCTGAATCCCACACGGTCCTGGACAGTGAATGCCATTTTCCTTCCTATCCTTCAGGCATGCAGCAGAAGCCCAGATAAGTGAGGAAAGCTTCCGGTCTCTACGTCTCCAGCAAGTGTCAGGAGCAGGATCCACACCGGTTCCTGTCAGAGTGCAAAGTTTGTGCTCTGTGCACAGTTATGCACTACACAGATAAAAGGATCCCTCGTTAATTGAAAAAGTCCTCTAAAGAACAAAGGATTTATAGACAGCACAGGGATGCTAGAAAACCTACCCAAGAACACCCACATCTTCTGAGAATTAAAAATAGAGCTTCACAAACACCATGGCTTAAAAGAGACCAGCACCTCTGAAACAGATGACAGGACTGAGTGTGGTACTGGGACTGAGAAGACACTCAATGTACATGAAATGTGTTGGCCACACCCCAGGAGAGGGGGAGGGAGGAAGAGGAAGCCTCCATTCCTGCTGCCGGCTTTACATTTCCATCCAACAAGAGTGGAAGAAGAGATTCTCCGAACAAGAGGTTAGGCAAAGCTCAGTCCTTTACGTCTTTGGCAAAGAGGTGAAGTTCAGAATGATGTCATGTGCACCCTCTCTTGCTAGAGAGAGGGGCACCTCTGAAGAGCGGGCCGTCTTGCTTCCCGGGCTACACAGTCCTGACTGATTATTATCAAGGCAGCATGACGGGCCTGATAATGCAGAGCCGCAGGAAGTCCCCGTGAAGGGAGAACGCTATGTAGTGAGCCTCTGTCAAGCAGGAGCACCTTCATAAAATTGGGGAAATCCTGAGGAAAGGAGAAGCGTTAGCTCCAGGATGCTGGTCCCCTGGTTGATGGGAGACTCCAGTGGGAGCTAGCGGCTCCTCACCCCTCATGACTTTCACCCCTCAAGTGCCCCTGAGGGCTTACTGTGAGCTGAGCCAAGGCCAGGGTGAGACGCTGACCTAGTACTTGCGTGACCCCAACCATGAGCCCCGCCTTTATGAATGTACCCTGGGCCCCTCTCTTTGCTTGCAGAGTGCAAGCACCTCTGTTTCCAGATTCTGGGGTTCTGAGATGGCAATGGAGACGGGGCGTGGTGGTGCGCACCTGTGATCCCAATGCTGGGGAGGCTGAAAACAGGAGGATCACTACGCGTCTGATCTAGTAGTGAAAACCTGTAGACCCTGTACTAAAAACATTTTTTAAAAAATAAATTTCAGGTAAATAATGAATACACATTTTGTTAAGGCAGAACTCATGTAATATGCGCACAGGTGCTAAAAATTTACATTTTTTTTAAAAAAATGGAAATTCTGATTTTCTTATATGTCATTCAGCAATCCTATGTAATCTTACTGCTTATTCAGCAATGCTATCCCTGTAGGACGGAGCCCGGACTGCCCATGATTGGAGCTTGCTTATTAATACACATTTTATATCACCCTGTTCCCTTACCCACGCTACCTAGAGCTTCTGCCCAACTAAACTGTCCTCACATCCTCGCTGCTTCTGACAGAAATTTTCCTAAGAGGGAGGCGACTTTGCCTAAGAAAGCCTCTCTGTAATCTATCTGATTAGGCACCAAGCTTTTTGACAGGAATTTATTACATATGACAATGAAAGCACAAGAAATGAAATTTAAAAATGAGACAAATAGCTCTGCATCAAACTGAGACACCTCTGGACCTCAAAGGAAACATCTGACAAAGCAAAAAGGCAAATTGGGATAAAGAAAATATTTGCAAGTCATTGACTGACTAACAAGTTGACGACCCAAAGATAGGAGGAGCTCCTATACCTCAAGAGCAAGAAAGTTAATAACTTCATTTTTAAAACCGGCAAAAGATAACTTGAACAGAACTGCCTCCAAGCAAGACATAAAGATGACTAAAGTAGGGCCAGTCAAATACCTCAGTGGATTAAAGGACCTGCAAGCAGGCACGAGGGCTGGGGCTTGATCCCCAGGCCTGCTGTGCCAGCCCCGCCCTCAGGGCACACTGAGACAGCAACTGAGACTGGGCGTGGTGTTGCGTGCCTGTAATCCAGCTCTTGGGAGGCTGTAAACAGGCGGATCACCCTGAGCCCAATCTAGTAGTGAGACTCTGAGCACCCTGGAGACCCTTCCCTAAAAATACAAAAGAAAAAAAAAATGACTAAGGGGTATAGGAAAAGATCAACATCACTAATCACCAAGGGAAAGCAGAATCGAACAACAGTGAGGTAACACTTCGTGTCTGTTAATATGGGCATCATGGGCCAGTGAGATAGCTCAGCGGTCTAAAGCGCCTGCTTAGGCAAGGGCACAGGGACCGCAGTTCAATCCCTGGCACCACATGCCATGCCAGCCCCACCCCCAGGGTGGGCTAACCCAGTCTCTCTCTCTCTCTCTCTCTCTCTCTCTCACACACACACACACACACAATATATATATATATATATATACACACAATATATATATATACATATATATGTTGTGTGTATATATATATGGGTATCATTTAAAAATATAAAATGGAACCAAAGTGACAACTGTTGCCAAGGATATGAAAAATTCGGGATGCACCTACACTGCTGATGGGATGTAGAATGGTGCCAGCGCTGTAAAGACAGTAGAGAGGTTGTTCAAAAAATTAAAAATGGAACGTGCTGTGGCCAAACAGTGCCCCTTGTGGGCGTTCATCCCAAAGGACTGGAAATACACTATGGAGGAGATGGCTGCCTGCCTGTACTCATAGCAGGGATATTTGCAAGATCCAAGACTCTGGAAAAACCAGTGTCCCTTGAAAATGAAAATTATCATATATAAAATACGATAATTTAATATTTATATAAATATAATTTTAGTAATTTTAAAATAAATATAATTTTATATTTATATATCATATATAAAATTATCATATATATTCTGCGATAGAATATTAATCAGGCTTTAAAAAAGAAGAAAATCCTGCCATGAGCAACAATAGTAATGAATCCTTAAGATACTGTCTTAGGCAAAAAAAACAATCACAAGACAATAAATGGTTCGTTATTCTACTTATGTGACGTACCGAAAGAAAGAAAGAAAGAAAAGAAGGAAGGAAGGAAGAAAGGAAGGGAGAGAGAGAGAGAAAGAGAGAAGGAAGGAAGGAAGGAAGGAAGGAAGGAAGGAAGGAAGGAAGGAAAGAAGGAAGGAAGGAAGGAAGGAAGGAAGGGCCTTCACACAGAGTCATCAGCCAAGCACAAAGTAAAACAGTGGGTGTCAGGGGCTGCAGGAGGAGCACATGGAAGTTATTGTTTAAAGGATACAAATTCAGTTATGCAAGACAAACACGGCCTGGGATCTGCTGCATAAATGCATATTACCTGACACCCCCACACTCTTACATGTTGAAGTGGGTCCAGTTCACGCTGTTGTACTTCTTCCTCACCGCAGTCTACAAAGACAGCTAAGCTCACCGCCGTGTCACCGGAGCATGTCTCACCATTTGTGTCTGTGCGGAAGTTCTCGTCCTCTCTGGAACACGAGACCGGCAGGCCAGTGTCACTCCGAGCACGGGGCCTCAGGACCTGGGAAATGCCACAGTGACCCCTCGGCTCCTGTCTCTCACCTGGTCCCTCAACTCATCCCTTCAGGGTCTCTCTCATTGCATGCGAGGAAATGGCCTGCAGGCAGGAGCTGGAGAGAAGCCAAAGGGATCCACCCCAGCTTCTACTCCAGGTGACCAGAACAAAAGGCCTCAAGGACGAGAAATAGGGCACTAGCATTCCACCCCAGCCTCTGCGTGGGGCGTCTAGGTCAGCTCGGGGCCATGGGACTGAGTGTGAGGTTTGCTTCGCCACCTCCTTTGTGATCGGAGCATGTGGCAATACCTTACTCCATCTGTTTTCTCATCTGTCAGACGAAGACAATAATAACAGCCATCCCCATCCAGGCAGCTCTGCCTAACACAGTGTAGATGGGGCACTCGGCACATCTGGTGACTCTGATCCTTGTTGGCTGTTGACTCTTGTTATCCTGCTACCCAGGGGTTGAATTTGTTCTTGCACTACCCGAGGCTGTCAGAGCTTAAGTGTTCTGTGTCCAAGGCAGAAATGGGAAGCAGGGAGCACAATGTGTCAAGGAATTGAAAATTCCTTCCCCAGCAGAAGACTGGGACCCCGAATGGTGTGCGCGGGGCTCTCCTTCAAGAACAAGTCCGAAGCCAGGGGGCAATGCAACCGCTTCCTAATAATTCACCTCGCCGTCTTTCTGGAGCCTGGCGCTCAGCAGTGGGTGCCTGATTAGACAGATCGTGCATTCTGCACCCCCAAACCAGACCAAATTCCTCAACCTCACACTGGCCCGGCCAGCGTGAGCACTGGAGTTTATGACTCCAGATCAGAACTGTTGTACTTTTTCTTGCAACGCTTTTTAAAAAGTATGTTTCTTCCTCCAAATCCTTGCATAATACCCACAGAGGAAGTGTTGGGGTTTTATGTAGCCCTGGTCTTCCACATATACCCACCAGGAGTCCGTAGACCTCAGCTGGGAGGCGCGGCTCCGGGTTCGTTTCTGCGTGCCCGGCTGGCCCCATAAAGGACACCAGGCACTCTTCTTTCTGCTGGATCAAAGGGAAGCCTGATTTTTCAAGAATCATAAAGAATTCAAGGGACTCCCTTTTCTCAGGCCTGGGTAAGAAAGAGTTCTAAAACTATAAAGCTAAGCCTTACTCAAGTCTTTTCAAATCAGGTGGGATGTTGGTTTTAAATCCATCCCTTAAAAAACAATGCATCACCCCTTTTTTATCAGGCTACTCTTAAAGTAAGGCTTGCAACTGCTAATGGTTTTTATTTTTGATGTTCTTTTTTTTTTTTCTTCTTGCCCAAATTACATCTCTCTTGGCAAAGACTTTTTATTTTTTATTTTCTTGATTCATAGGTGCTTAATGAAAGCAAAATTCAGCCTTGCGTTGGTCTTGTATGAATTAGGGACCGTGTAAACAGTACTTAACAGTTCTAATTAAAGGTCAGTAAATCCCCAAGAGATTAAATGAATCCTGCGGGGAGCCGTGTAAATCTCCCTCCCTTTTATGGTAGAATAGCCAAGTCCCCAGCCTGCCTTGTGCAGGGCTTAATAAACATGGTATGCATCTAATCAAAACCATTTTGCACCCAGAGAGGTTAGGGGTGTAAATCACAATTACTCCTGGCACTAAACCCTTGGCCCGGAGAGGCCCAAGGTTGCCAAATACCATCAGGAGCGGACTTCTAGGACTTAGTTAAGCTGTCTGGCATGGGTTTCCGGGTCTCAGTGCCCAGCCAGTTTCTCAGCAGGGGGATCCAGATGGGGGTATAAAATCTGAAAAGGATGGTAATTTCCAATGACCTCCTTGCTCTCTCTCTCTGGTTCTTTAACTCCTTGCCAGTTTCTGGCTTGATCAAAAAGAAAGTACGTACGCTTAGGCGTCAGTGTGCGGATATCTACCCTTGGAGCTCCACAGATGCACTGCGTCCTGTCCAGACGTGCACCATTTTGAAAGATAGCGTGGAGTTCCACATGGCTGGTTGAAGGTAATCCCAGGGGAAGGAAGCCAACCTGAACTCCGCCTCGCTGAGAAGGTTATATGAGCCCGTGGATGGGGATCTCTGCAGTCTCTGTTTTGTAGCGCAGGTTCACATTCATTTAGGAATGAGGGAAAGGGCGCCATGAAGGAAATCCTGAGGAAGCGGGTGGCCTGCCATCTGAAAGGCTGGAAGGATCAGATCCAGGGAAAGGTTGCAAGATTTTTAGCCATCAACAAATCGAACACCACCCTGGACCCATTCTGTTTGTGAAGTCCGATCCCTGGATCAGATGTCACTCTCTTCATTTCACATGGAGGGAAACTGAGGCCCAAAGAATGGAAATCCGGCCTCTGAGCCACTCAGTTGGTTGAATCATGAAGCTCTAGTTCACTGGGTCTATTCGACCTCCAGAGACTGTCCCCTCCCTTCCTTCCAGTGGCTTCTTAGAGAAACAGGACACCACACTCAGCCCATCTCCAGAGAGAAAAGCAGGAAGCAGGTGGTGTCCTAACCCCTCAGGAATAGCACTTTGAGGGACAGGGTGAAGCTAAGGGTGAAATGTTCGGATTTAGACTAAGGAGCTTGGGGATATCAAGTCCCCAAGGTTCTGAATCCTGCTGACGGTGCTGGAGTGGCTCCTGCCAATTAAGGTGACCTCCAGGACAACGCATCCCAGCTGTACCCAGACCATCAACTGGGCATTGATCTCCCACCTGGCACGTCGTTGCTATGCTCATGGCCCCTTGGCCAAGCCCAACAGGAATTCTTGGCTCCCTTTGTTGATCTCTAAGCCACAAGTGGGCTCTGGTGCTGCTGGGAGAGCCACTGTCCTCCAGCGTGACTCCTCCTGACCCCCACAAATTGACCCAAAGAACCCTGGAGGCTGCTGGGAGGGTTTCTCCCTTCCCCTAAAATTCCAGAAACTCACTAGCCTGTATGGCCACGTCAAACTCCTTTTAGTCTTTTGCGCCTCCCTCCTCCAGCACCTTTGAAGTACCTAGTTGGAGTCTTTTTTTAAAGCCTAAATCAAACTCTGAGTGGCCAGAATGAAGAACTCTCAGGGAACCTTAAGGAGAACAGTTTTTTATAAAGGAAAAGGAGACTTTATGTTTCCAAACTGAACCTGAGATTTCCAGTCTGCTCCTTCTCCAGGGGTGGCAGCTTCTTAGTCAACATCAAAAAGCATCTTTTCTTCACCCAGGAAGACATTATTTTCTA
>PVKN010000055.1:0-126030 GCA_004027915.1 Capromys pilorides | reverse complement strand
CTCCTTCTCCTTCTCCTTCTCCTTCTCCTTCTCCTTCTCCTTCTCCTTCTCCTTCTCCTTCTCCTTCTCCTTCTCCTTCTCCTTCTTCTTCTTCTTCTTCTTCTTCTTCTTCTTCTTCTTCTTCTTCTTCTTCTTCTTCTTCTTCTTCTTCTTCCTCTTCCTTTGTGTGTGCTTAGGACAGGGTCTACATGGTCTTCAAGGTCTCACTGCACAGATCAGACTCTTAGTGGCACAGCAGGCCAGGGATCAAGCCATGGTCCCTGCATCTGTCTAAGCAGGAGCTTTAGTCCACTAAGCTATCTGGCCAGCCCTCTCTTTCTTCTCTTGAGGCTGTGGCAGTGTGTGGATGTCCACACATGTTTAGAAACACAGATCCTTTTGGGCTTTGTGGTCTACATTTGTCACCAAAGGCAGAAAGCCTGTGTAAGCCTTTAAAGTGGACTCTGGGTAGGCCAGTGGCAGGTGGGCAGGCAGCAGGCCTAGGCAGCTGGGCCCACTTGGCTCTGGTGTCCATAGGTCAGGTGCAGAGTCTGAGGGAGTGGATGCCACTGAGTGTTCCTTGGAGGAGGGTGGCGTGGGCCAGGCTGGCACAGCACAGTCTGGAGTCCACATCTGCACAGCCACCTGGCTCTAGGCTGTGCTGGATCCTGGATCTCAGAAGTCACAGCCAAGAGAGCAGAGCCAGGTAAGCGCTGGCTGGCCTGGAGCCAAGGCCGCTGTGGGCTGGGCATGCTGGGGTACGTCCCAGCCTGGAGGCTGTGGGGCTGCCCCGGGGTGGATGGCTCAAGGGAAGCCCCAGTGCCGGGACCTAAAGACCAGTCTCACTGACTTCCTCTGCATCCTTCATGCCGGAAGCCTCTCTGGGGGAAAGAGAGACACAGATAGCGGAAAGCTGTCCTCTCCTCTCTCAAGATCCTTTCCCTCTCTTCTCTGAGCCAGCCAGGTGCTGGCCTCTCGCTCAGCCTGCCCAGCTCTAGCCGCAGCGCCCTGGTGACGGGCAGTTTCCCACTTTTGTGCCGGCAGCAGCGGCCACTGCGACAGTTCATGTCAAGTACGCCTCACTTCCCTGGCTTACTGCGTGGTTGTTCGAGGTGATTTTCCTGTCTGTCCTGGGACTTCATGGTGTGTTTGCTGCATATTCAGTGGCCAAAAAGCTCAGCAGATTAAAGCACCTGTGAGCAGGCACAGGGACCCGCCATGCCGGCAGGCCTCGCTGCGGCCCTTGATCTTCTCGTCGTTACTAGCAGACAGCAAGGGCCGCAGTGGCAGCCTGAGGAGGGTGTGAGAGGCAGGAGCCTAGGAACTCAGTGTCGCGCCTCATCACCTGCTTGGAGGGACCAAGGTAACAGAAGTGGCATGTCTGCCACGTGATTCACTCATCCCTGGTTCCCAGGAAGCTTATTCAGCCCGAAACATCCCACACCCCATAAACATCACAGTCCTGAAGCTGGTTTGGTTTGTCTAGAATACCCTGGCATTAAAAATGGAAACTCTTCATCCTGGGTAACCCTGCAGCCACGGCAAAAGCTGGAGAGGATCCATTAAAAGCACTGCCAGGTGAGGGAAACCTGGAACCAGCAGAGAAGGTGCACAGCTGGCGCTGCTTGAGGTCAGTGGTGGCAGCTGCTTCACCAAGTGTCTGCTGAGTGACAGAGCTGCATCTGGCATAGATGCAGGGACCCCACTGAGGCTTCCATGCACTCTGCACACCAGGCGCGGATTGGAAAGAGAGCCCAGAGCCACCACCCCGACTTCCCCCTCATGGAGAGGGAATGATTCCCTTGGCTGCCAGGCCACCCAGCTCAGCCCTTGTTCAGACAGTGGCCTGGGCCATGAGGCTCCCGCTCCCTCCGCGTAACAAGCTTTCCACACACACGCATGAGTGTCTGGTCCAGGCTTCTTCTCTCATGGCTGCAGCATGAACCAAGGATTCTCTCAGCTATGGCTCACACGAGAGCATGAGCGGAGTTCCCTGCTTAATGTCCATGTACCTTCTTACAGGCACTGTCGACAGTAAGGCCAACTTCCAGGGACCCTGATGTAGTACGATGAACTCTGTGGGGAGGTCTTCCCCGCACATGTTGCAGACAGTTCTAACCCTCAGGGAAGAACAGAGCCGCAAGTCCATAATTGCAGCACGCTGGAAGGTGGAGGCAGGAGCAGCAACAGTTCAAGCCCAGGCTAGCGAGATTCCATCACTAACACACGCACGTGTACACACACACACACACACACACACACACACACACAGGATGTAGCTCAGGGCCGAGGCCCAGGAGTCACTTCCCACATCCTGATGCTCCAGTTCCTCACTCCCACACCACCTCTATATTCCTTATCTCAAGCCTGGCTACTTTTCCTTGGCATTTGTTGCCATCTATAGTCCTGCATTCTCTGCATAGTCACTTCGCTTTTCTTTGAAATGAACTCCCCAACCCTTGCACAAAGATGCTAGAATTGAATCTCCCAGAGGTCCAATACCTTACTATTCTGTTATTGTCAAATCTACCATGCCTAGCACATAAGAGCTTAACTATTAGGCAAATGCACTCTGGTAATGCTACAGTTTGATATTTCATTCTCCCAATCTAAAAAAGTAACTATGCATTTCCAGGAAAAGTGAAACACTGCCATGTTGACCACCCACTCCGTACTTGGTTCAGTAAACACGATTTTCTTCTGGGCCTTGCCCTAGAGCTTGTACGTGGAGGGAAAGAACTAGAGCAGGTGTTTAGCGGAAAGTGCGCAGACCAGAGAATAAGAAGCCCACACCCATGTGCACCAGGTGCCTCCCAGAAACCTGAAAAGTAAAAATCCAGACCCTCAGGTGGGAGTAGGTGCTTGAGTATAGCAGGGTCTGTCTTGAATAGTGGTACCATTGGCCAAGTCATCTGTGGAGAAGAAAGCCAACCTTTGTGAAGGAAAAAATAAAATAAAATAAAATAAAGAAAATCCATGAGGGGAGGTCTCAGTAGGAAAGAGACAAAAGCCTACCCACCAAAGCTGTAACAGCCTAACTATAAAAGAAAATGAGTTAAGTGAAATATCAGAAACTGTATTTTGGGCAGTGCTAACTAAACTGTTAAGTGGATGCAAGCAGTAGTGAGATAGAGGACAGTATTCATCAGTGAGACCTATGTGTTTTCTCAGTTTAAAAAAAAAGAATAATAGTGTATGTGGCATTTCGGGGCCCTGGCACACTTAGGCAGTGACCAGGGACAGGGCAGAGCCTAGAAACTGAAACAGAAATCGTTGCAATAATCAGAACTGAAGCAACTGAAGAGAAAGTGGATCAGAGTTGACGCACAATGCAAAGGAGATGTGAAAACATCTTAAAACAGACACAGGTTGAGATAGAAAACAGCAGCCTGGAAAGCCACTTGACAAACACTGTGCGTCATCACGTCCTCGTTGATATAGCAGAGCACCCAGAGTGAGTGAGGGCAGGAATCCGCTCCGATGAGTGCAGCCTGTGTGCACAGCACAGCCTGTTCATAGCAGCAGCCACTTGCTATCTGGTGTGGGAGCTGAGTGCACCATTCGGGCACACTGGCTTACTGCAGCAAGCGCTGCCCTTCTCCCTCTGGACCAGGCAGTGCTTTTAGGAACCCCAGGAGGCAGGAGCTCTCTGGAGGGAAGACCGAGCTCGAGTTCCCAGATTGCACATTTGGGTACCATTAGCAAAGGAGGATGCTTAGCCTCCAGCACCAGGGGGCCATGCAGCACAAGCCCATCACCAAGGCACCAGGACTCCAGCCCCTGGGGATGCAGTGCCTGAAAGCAACACATCTCAGAGAATGTGGAAACCAGGGAAAGACTAACATAGATGCCAGCCCACCTTGGTCATTTCCAGCAGGACCTGGGTCACAAAAGCCACTCACGGGAGCCAGGCACCGGGACCATCCCCAGAGAGATCGGTTCAATGTCTATGGCACCCAAGTGGTTCATAGTGATGAGAGGTCCCTCTGAGAACACGGGGTGGAGCCCATGGTTAACAGCAGGTTAGCTCAGTTCTAGATCAGACTAGAAACGCAAGGTAGTGACTAGTCAAGATTTTCATAACCCCAGGCCCCTTTGAAGGGTCAATGGAAATGCTGTTCAAATACAGCAAGAAAGAGATAATTCCCATGCCCCAGGATTTCAGCATTTCAGTGATTTTCAGGTCTTATGAGTTTGCTCCCTCTGTTCAACGACCCAATCTCACTTTAACTTTCAGCCTTATACAGTCACTTGTCAGAGGAAGATGCCACCCTTTGGGACAATACAGTGAGGTCAGTGAAATTACTCTCAATAATTCTGCTACAAGGCCGCAGGACTGCATTATATTTTGTCTTGCATTTTGTGTGTGTATGAATAAGCTCGTGCATACATATATGAGTATGTGTGTGTGTGCGCGCATACGTGTGTGTGCACATGTGCTTGTGTGTACGCAGAATAATCTCTCTTAGTGACTAATGCGTACAACCCTAGTAGGATGGCGTTTTGGATAACTTCATGGCGTTTTGTGAGTTTAAGATCAAATCTATTTCTGGCCCTCACATTGGACTTATTTTCCTGGCTCGGTCAGCGCATTCAGGGCCCCGCCCCTCTGCAGCAGGTTGAACAGTGAGCGCAAGCATGCTACTCCCTTTCCTGAGGGTCCGAAGGTCAGAACTTTGGACTGCGTGCTGGCGCTGTTGCCGTGGAGATGGAAGCTAGCACTGAGCTTTCCGTGGGCTGTTTCTCGCCATCATCTAGAACTGAGGCGGAGGAGGTTCCTCCCCCGCAGCACACCGAGATGGTGGCTGAGACTGTGCGTGGTGGCATGACCTGTAACCCCAGTGCGTGGGAGGCTGAAAACAGGAGGATCACTAAAGTCTGATCTGTGTAGTAAGACCCTGGAGACCCTGTACTAAAAACATATTTAAAATGAATAAGCAAAAAGATAAATTAAAATAAAATAATAAAATAAAATAGGGTGTGTGCTGAGGCAGACCTGGTATGACGCCGAGCAAAGACAAAAAATAAACGGCTCCGGGCCTTTATCACATTGTGAGTCAAATATGATTTTTCTATTTCTTTTGGCAGGTACCACACCAAATGCCGTGGATCCCCAAGCTCCTGCAGGTGGCTTTGCCACGTAGACTTCCATCGTGTCTGGGGTTTCAGAAGCCTACATCCCTAAGCGGTGCAGCGCTGACTAGGGACCGTGCTAACACCCGGGACTCATCAGAGATGCGGCGTCCAGGCCCCTGGGGAGTGGGCACACCTGGAAGGGTCCTTCTTCTCCCCAAGATTCCCGTAACACACACACACCTGGAATTCTACACTAGGGTTATTGTAGTCACTCATGGAAAAATAACACCGCCCCGAAAGTGCGCTCGTGAGGGTGCTTGGTTGCTCAGAAAAGCGCGTGCCCTCCGCCTTCGCACCCTGCGCACAAGGTCTACTTTTCCTCGGACGGAACTGACCTAAACCGTTGGTCAACTGCCGTTGGTGACTCAGCTAGAAAGCCTCAGGAAGCACGTGCCCACCCAGCGCCGGCGCGCATCCCCACCCAGATGCTCTGTGATGTGCTCCTGGGTGCAGATTACACAATCTGTCCGGTCAGCTATTGCTGCTGCTGCTGCTGCTGCTCAAGCAAGAATCCTGGGTGCTCAGGGTGTGGCACAGAATCAGTTTCTATATGAGAGGAAAGCCCGCAGGGTGGCTGGATCCGCCAAGTCTCGCCTCGGAGAGTGGGCTCCGTCTCCAAGGGTGGGCAGGGCCCTGCGAAGCGCAGGACCTGGGACAGCATCTTTGCATTGTAAAAGTTACGCCACCTGATTTACACAGACCTTTGCATATGTACCTTTCCAAATGTTTAGTCTATTACAGTACGGCTTTTGATTTATGGAGATAAAATCCAGGATGCTTTGACTATGTTTAGGTATCTTCAGCCCAGCGTTTTTACTGAGTGGAAGTAAACAAAGAAGAAATAGGCGTTTAATCTGGCAGCCTACTTCCTCGTTGTAGGAATATTCAAAAATTTCACCTGCTCAGACAATGTGTAGGATCCACACCAGAAGCCCTGGCAGGTGACGACTAACTATATCCTAGCATTCTCCACGCAAATCCAACAATTCCAAAGTGTACTAGCAGGACATGCTTTCCGCCAGGGGCAAACAACTCTGTTTAAGAGGAAAATATGGATTGCCTACCCGCTAAGCACTTTATGCTTCGTAGAAATCAAACCGTGACCCACAATACCTCAGCCCAAAATCCTGCAGCTTTGCCAGGAGTGCGTGGTGTCTGTCATCTGGCCAGGAGGCGGGGAGCGTGGTGATGCGAGTTGCCGCCCACAGCAGGTGCCGCTTCATGGCCCTAGGAGCCAAAGTGTCCCCTAAAGGGGTCACAGCTCAGTCAGCGCCTGCACCCAGGTGGCCCTCAATTAGTGCTGATGGGGTGACTTTCTCAGGGGCACTAAAAGCTCAATTTGTAGAGATGGCTCCTGTGAGACTAGAATCAATAATTTAAGAAAACTGGTTTGGATTGCATGTACATGTGTAAGAACTATATAGGTTAGTTCCCATTTCTTTAAAAAGGTTTTTCCAGCTCACTGATGCACTGAAAGCTTCCCCATACTTCTGTCATACTCTAAGCATCCACAGACCATCAGTGTGAGCAAAATAGAAATCAGACTGCATCATAAGCGTGCATAGGAAGAACTCAAGAGCCACGTATCTGAAGATAAGGTGCCATTAGTACTAATAACTTGCAATTGCTTTGATGAAGTTAGTCTAGTCCATTTCGAGTTGCTTGTCATCCTAACAACATAGATTCTGGTGGTCTTGTAGGTCGTTCTGGCTGTTCCTTGGAGCAGACAAGGGTGTTATTGAAGATGTGCCAGAAGCGACCACTTAATTTGAAAGCTAAATGAATTTCCTCTTCAGCCTCCATCCCAGTCCTGGGTTTCACGCCTGGGTCAGGTGACAGCTGGGAAAGCCAGCCTCTCTTCAGGCAAAGCAGGGTCCTGGTGGCGAGGGGAGGGACGCTGGCTACTTCAGCAGGTCAACTCTGGACCCTGGGGCCAAACGGGAAAGACAAGTAGATACGCGCGGAGGTCTGGAACCTGGCAGGATGGGCAGTGGGATCAGCTCTGAATGCAAAGAGTCGGCCAAGAGGTCCAGGGAGCTGGAGAGAAAGCTGCAGGAGGACGCGGAGCGCGATGCCAGGACGGTGAAGCTGCTCCTCCTAGGTAGGGCTCTGCCTTTCCCCCTTTGCCTCCAGAACCAGAGATGGCTTCCGTCGTGGCGCCCGCGATTTCTCGCACTTCACCTGCCTGTGTGTTTCCATCCTGGGGATTGTTACGAGAACATGTTTGGGAACTTAAGTAGACTTTAAATTTTATAGGGTTTTTTCGTGTTTATAACATATTTTTGATAAGCAATGATGGGTATTTATTTATAGCATATTTTATTATATTTCAATACATGATGAACTATCATTGAAAGGTTAAAATACATTGGCTTTTTTTTATCACACCCTATGCATTTCTTAAATGTCAGGTTTTTCATTAGCCACCCTTTTGCTATAAACCATAAAGATCTATATGACTTTGAACAAAACTATGGCAAGTGGTTTGACAACAAATTGGATATGTCATTTACTTGTGCTATCAAAATCAATTGGTTTCAAATTACTAATGAAGTAATTATAAAGTACTTTATTTCAATAATTTTTTTCTTGTTCCTGGCTCCTACCAGCAATGATGTGGTAGACTTGGACAATGCTGCATTTAATTTCCTTTAAAACATTTACAGATCCATACAGTTCAGACTTTACATCTGTTCTATTTTTCATTCTCTCAAAGTACAGCACAGTGATTTACCATACTGTAACTTCCATAGTTTTCAACTTGTGGAGAGTACAAAAATAATCTTTGCCAATTATTACTTTTTTATTTTCTCTTATTTTATAAAAATACAAATCAAAGTAGCTAAGAAGAAAGAAGCGGTGAATGCTATGATTTAGACAAAGGTAGATGTTATTGAAAATGACAAACCCAGTGACCCCAAGGCAGCCCATCGAAGGGGTATGGAGCTGGAGCCCCAGCTGTGTAGGGAGCAACCAAGGCAAAAGAAATGTGCAGGTGATGGGGCCCCATTGCTGAAAACTGAGGGTGATGGGGAGATAGAAAGTGAACAAAAGGTTTTAAATTAAGGAATGAGAATCAGCTGATCATTGATACAGGGATTTCCAGAATCAGAAAAGTTCACCGCTCCTCAAAACTCTTTTTTTTTTTAACAGTTTCAAAACACATCAGTAGGACAGCCACAATAATTAATACAGTGCATATTGTTGTCTTCATGGTAATTTTTCTGAGTACAAGATGCAAACATGATAAATTTTCTAAACACTATTAGTACAAATATTTCTTCTCATTGAACTAAGAGAAAGTAGTTGTATGCATGGTCCAATATTCCATAATAGTGGTGGGTTATCAGCAGAACTGGCAATGTCAGAAGCTGTTGACTTGAGCCTTCTACAGCTCAGCATATTAATATGGCTTTATATTTTATACCTCATGATTGAACTTTTCTGCTGGATGATTAAGACCAATGTAACAAAAAATGTAACTTTTGTATCTGACAAGGTCAGTCAAATCCCCTCAGGTTTACCCTGAAACCTTGTATAACATCTTATAGCAGTTTTATCAGTGTCAGCCATGTGAATGAGTCACAGCCATTTCTTGGTCAATTTGCTCTCTGTGAAAGCCTGAGAGAATACTTTCTCTCTAGGCGACTTTGTTTAGGCACACTATACATTGTTGGTCCCTTTCCTCTGTGGCCCCATAATCTCCCTGAACAGAAAATTTGGGACACCACTGAGTAATAGGATATTACAATACAGGTTCTCTTATGTCCTAAGTCCTCACTGACCTAGAGGAGCTAGGGCCAAAATACTGGCTATCTTTGTAACTGTTCTTTTTCTCTAATTTTTTGGTCTGCAAACTTAAGTTGTTAACTTTCCAGAAGAGAAGCTTAGTGGTATTATTACCCTATAACATAGGCGCTTGAGCTTAACATCACCGTCTTTCTGAATATCAAACACCTTAGACAACATGGAACTGGTATTTTCCATCAATCATTGATATTCTAATAAATCTCTATAGAATGTGATAAAAAATTACAAATTTTTACAGAGAAATTTAGAAATCTAATCATATACAAAACTATGGCATTTTTTCCTTGTCTTTTATTCTCTTTTATTACCTTTTATCTTTTACACTAGTATTTACTTGAGAGTATAGCAATAATTGATATGACATTAGAAGCAGCATGCATCTAAAAGACCAGAATGACAGGCATCCCAAGCATGGTTTTAGTATTACACATTGCTACCTTCAGTGTAGTGGCTTATTCACAGACATCAGCATATAGAGTTAGTCAGGTTGAGAATTGCACCAATTAACTGCTAGCTTCAAAAACCTGTTGGAGGTTCTTAGGACCATTGTCTAAATCAACCTGTGTATGTAAGTACATGGTTTTCCCCCACCATGTTTCCTAACTTTGCTGCTTGCTGTCTCTTTGTTACATAATCCTTAAGTTCTTGACAGAATTCTGATTGAAGCCCGATTTGCTATGTGTGATATGAACAACACCAACTACCTGCAGGCTTAAGTGGAGATTTGATGGAGAAGCAGGAGATAGAGCTGCACAAAAGACATAACCACTGGTGGAACCATGTTCTTGCTACTTTTCCCACAGTGACAGATTTTTGCACCATTGCCATAAAACATGCTTGGATTATTTTGCTTCAACATATACACTGGATTTCTCAACCCATTTTATTTATACCAAGCGAATAAAATTACCCTTGGCTTTTCTCTCTCTCCCTTTCTTTCTTTCTTTCTTTCTTTCTTTCTTTCTTTCTTTCTTTCTTCTTTTTTTATTATGGCCGGCTCAGCCTGCCCTGGGGGGTGGTGCAGCATGTGGTGCTGGGGATCAAACCACAGTCCCTGCAATTGCCTAAGCTTGCCTAAGCAGGAGCTTTAGAATGCGGAGCCATGTCACTGGCCCTTTTTCTTAAATGTATTCCAAACCTCTGGTTGAGTTTTCCCTTGCATACTGTGTTTGAGTTCTGTGCACGATTCAATTGCCCAGTTCATCAACAGTCCTGCAGCTACATTTTTTGACTTTGCAGTTGAATCATGCACAGAAATCAAACACAGTCTGCAATGGAAAACTTAGCCAAAGGTTTGGAATATATTTAAGAAAAGCAGTCCTGGAGCTGCAGGCTCCTTTGTGAATTTAATTTGCTTCTCCATGGCACAGTCTCTGTACTCAGGCTGGCCTCAATGGGACACCCTGAAGGTGTTCTATAGAAGTCATCGAGACCTAGCCCCTCTCCCTTGCTGCAAGCTGCTCAGCAGGGGAATCTGTTTAATCTGTCCCACTGTTGAAACAACGTCCTCCCTATGGCAGTGTGCACCGGGTTTTATGTCCAGCAATAAATGTAATCAATGTCTGTCCCACATGGCTGATCAATTTAAGTTTAGTTGTTGTCCAAACCTAGATCCTGAACCTAGCTGCGTATTTTAAAAGGTAAGAGATCCACACAACGCTTCTGACAGAACTCGCTCTATGTTGACCCTCACTGTCTGGTGGATCGCCAGGTGCTAAGTGATATTGCACCAGCTTCCCAAATTCCACACGTGCTAGAAGGCAGACACAGCCTTTGCTGTTGTTGGACATGAGCACAAACAGAGCCCAAAGATATGCCGGGATGCTGGAGCATTCAGGACTCAATATGCATGCAGATTTCTTTTTTTATTTATGAGCAGAATATATTTATTGGGGGAAAGAAAACTCCTGTCTGAGAGAGGGACCTGAGCAGGTTGCCCCCAGAGATTCCTTTTTTATTATCTTTCAGTCCTTCAGTAGAAGGACTCTCTTCTCTCTCTCTCTCTCTCTCTCTCTCTCTCTCTCACACACACACACACACACACACACTGCAGCCAGCCCACATGATGTGGGCACATCTGATAGCTACATTCAAGGCAACAACACCATGGGCTTAAAAAAAAGGTCAAAAAATGTAGCCAGAACATGCAACCCAGAGGAAAACATTCTAGTAAGAAAAAAGCTACTTTTGCAATTTCTATTGATAGATGTTGGACTAAATGCTACCTCTATTCCAGAGAAATCCCTGGGACTCAGTTACGGGATCCGTGAATATCCCATTTCCACCTTAATTCTTTTCTCCCTTTACATTCATCACGTCATGTTTTAGCTTGGATTTATTGACTTCTCCAAGTTACTTTCCTTTATGTTTTTATAACATGTTCTTGTCCAAGCAGGTTAGATTCCTTCCCGGGTTCGCAGCCCCGCGTGTCCCACCTTGGTCTGGCCACCTCCACCCCGCGGTTCTCAGGCACAGGGCTATGGATGCCCAGCAGCACTAGGGACAGCTCCCCCAGGGTGTTCTGTTCTACTTGTTCTAAAATCTCCATTTTTAAACTTTTCTCTGTCATTTCTTTTAAACATCACATTACTATTTTCCAATCATAACATCTGAGTTGTATTATTTTAAAATATAAATGCAATCTCCTGGCTTCTAGAACTATAATCCGGATAAAGTCTGGAGATAAAATATCTATTTTAATTGTGCATTTATTTACCATGGCTAATTAATATTCTCAAATGACCCCAATTATTCTCACTTATTTAACAAATGTATATGTAAGGCAGCTTTTAGTATTACAAGAGGGGAATAGGATTTTGACATTATATAAAATCTTTTGTAAAACAATTGGTAAAATAAAAGTTACCCAATATAATAAGCCAAAGTACACTAACACCTATAGCAGAGTGAGCAGAATTTCATACTAGTAGAGCAAAATGCAGGATGGGTTTATTTCTGTCTTCCCTCTCAGCTCTCAGAGGGCCCCGGAGAGCCACACAGCTTCAGAAAATGGCTTTGTAAATCTCCAGACCAACATGGTTCAGTCTTTGCATAGCACATCCTCAAAATGAAATAAATTAAATGCCAATAAATGCACATCAATTTTTTTCTGTTCCTTTATTGTATGACTTTAAAAAAGTAAACACAGGGTCAGGTTAAATCAAAGTTGTTTTCATTTGATATTTTTAAGAAGGCCCTATTTACTTTTTAAAAAACATTTCTGGTATGAATGGGAAAGATTGAAATTCACCAGTGGAAGGCATTCTAATATGAGATGGCAGTCCGTGAGCCTGGTCAGTGGGTAGGAACTGAGGAGCAGACACCCTGGCGACAAAGCGAGGTGAAGACATTCCTTTGTGATCAGCAAGTGCGAATGAAGAGTCCCGTGGGTGACGCGGGACGCACTGCCAGGAGCATGTCCAGTTCCCCTTCACTTATCCAAATTAGCATCCTTGCTGCCTTCATCCCACCAGGTACACCTATCTGTACAATATCATAAAATGGCTTATTTTGTGTTTCTAGAGAGATCAAGGTGCACGGCTGCATGTGCACCCTTCATGCATGCAGATGTTTGCAACTGGGAATCAGCAGGCTGGGAGAAGCGCGGGCAGGACAGGTCTACCTGCAGGGCTCCCCCCTGGGTCCCTGGCACAGCAGGCTACGCTCAGCCCCAGAGCTACAGAGGCCGAGGGGCATCTGCAGTGTGGCGCGTTCACAGGGAGCAGCGACCGCACCTTACGCGGGTTCCCACAATGTCCCCTCTTCTCTGCAGGCAAAACACTCAGAGGAAGGTTTTGCATGATAGTTGAGCTCTGTTTCTTTCAGATTAGCTCATTTCAGTTGATCAGCAGATTTTGTTTGCTTTGGTTTTTAACCAACTGAGCTATCTGCCAAGACCCCTGTTTTGTGTTTTTAGGTGTGGGAATCAAACCCCAGCCCTGCCCTTTCTGTGCAAGCCCCACTGCACCCTGAGCCACAGGGCAGCCTGAGCCACCCCTGAGCCATGGGGCAGCCTGGGTTACACAAAGACTCACAATTTGTTTACTTAAGAGATGCAAATCATTTACTAATGCAAAGCATGTTTAATCAAATGGTGGAATTTGTTAATGAGATTGCAAATATCCTGTGTTTGTAAAGGTGACTTTTGGTAAATACAATTTAACAGAATGTCTCTGGTAAAATCACAGAACAAATCTAAACTTTCTTTTTTTTTCTTCATTTCAGTCCTGAACTATGAGGTGTAGGAGTCACACTGTACCTTTAACCTTACTTATAGAAGCACCATCAGCATTTAAAAAACATAGCTTACCTCCTCATAACATTAAGTAGAGAGCAGATTAGTGGTGCATTTGACATCATCAAGACTCTATTTTCTATAAAACAAGCCATAACTTCATTTGCAATATCAGACTCAAGTTCAAACTCTGTGTCCTTCTGCAGGCTTCTCCCATGTGCTGGTACAAAAGGCACTAACATAAAATTTGACCCTAAGGTTCAGGACTCAAGGTAAAATTGAATTTGAGACTCCACAAAGCTATGAAAAATCACCATGCTGTTTATTAGAGCCTAACACAAATCAAGTGAACACATCATTATTTTCATTCCCCCCCTAAGTATTTTACATATCAGTAGAATATGTAAAATTCCTAAAAGTGTGGACTATCTGATGCTCAGTCTTCTGCCTGAGCCCACAGCCAAGCCCTTGGCTCTGGAGACCCTTCCAAGCCTCCTCACCCACCATTGCCTCACACAACCCTAAACCTCGACTTCCCCCGAAGTAACGCTGCCTAGTGCTTTTCATTCTTAATGCTCATCCAACCTTCACCCCTCCGTGGACTGCCAATGCCTCCATTCCTGGATGTTATAGATTGAAAATAGCATAGGATTTTCAATTTCCTGGCTGACAGCTGTCATGCGTATCACTTTATCTGGGACAATAATTCCCACCTTTTTCCTCAAGCACTCCAAAAGGCGCGGTCCCAGCAGCACTTGCAGCTCCTGTCTCCTCTGTCGCACCTTTCCCAGGTGACCCTGGAGGTATAACAAAACAGTGATCTGCGAATATTTCCCAGTATCACTGCTCATTCATCGCCTTCTGTTTGAGCCAGTGCTAAGGTCAGTTTCAGTCTCAGCGATACAGATGGTACCACCTCACCTAGCTTACGAGTTTTGCTCCGTGAATTGTGTTGACCCTTGTCATCTTCAGAACTCTACCAGGGCTCAGTCCTCGAGGCATCGGTGCTGTGAGGCGGTAGCGTTTCGTTGCCTGTTGGCCTGTGTGCGCGTGCGCAGACATGGCCTCAACCAACTGTACTCAACAAGCAACCCAGAGCTATGGGGCTACCCCACCCAGCCTGGGCAGGGCTACTCCCAGCAGCGCAGTCAGCCCTGTGGACAGCAGAGCTACAGTGGCTGTGGCCAGTCAGTGGACACTTCAGGCTACAGCCAGAGTGGCAACGGTTCTTCTTAGGGACAGACCCAGAACGCAGGCTACGGTGCACAGTCGTTTCCCCAGGGTTATGGCCCCACTGGCAGCTAGGGCAGCAGCCAGAGCTCCCAGTCATCTTACGGCCAGCAGTCCTCCTATCCTGGCTATGGTCAGCAGCCAGCTCCCAGCAGCGCCTCTGAAAGTTATAGCAGTTCTCAGAGCAGCAGCTGTGGGCAGCCCCAGAGTGGGGGCTATGGCCAGCAATCTCACTATGGTGGACAGCAACAGAGCTAAGGACAGCAGCAAAGCTCTTCCAATCTTCCTCAGGGCTATGGTCAGCAGAACGAGTACAGCAACAGCAGTGGTGGTGGGGGAGCGGGTGGTGGAGGCGATCAACGACAAGATCAGTCCTCCATAAGTGGTGGCAGTAGAGGCTATGGCAATCAGGACCAGAGTGGTGGTGGTGGTGGCAGTTACGGGGGAGGCCAACAGGACCGTGGGGGCTGAGACAAGGGTGGTGGCAGTGGTTACAATTGCAGCTCGGGTGGCTATGAACCCGGAGGTTGTGGAGGCAGAGGCGGCATGGGCGGAAGTGACTGAGGTGGCTTCAATCAATTTGGTGGCCCTCAGGACCCAGGATGACATCATGATTCTGAACAGGATAATTCTGACAACATCATCCTTGTGCAAGGCCTGGGTGAGAATGTTACAGTCGAGTCTGTAGCTGATTACTTCAAGCAGATTGGCACCATTAAGACCAACAAGAAAACTCACGATTTATTTATACACAGATAGGGAAACTGGCAAGTTGAAGGGAGAGGCAGCAGTTTCATTTGATGACCCTCCTTCTGCTAATGCAGTTATTGACTGGTTTGATGGTAAAGAATTCCCTGTGAATCCTATTAGGGTCTCATTTGCTTTCTGGTGAGCAGATTTCAATCGGGGTGGTTGCAATGGCTGAGAAGGCCTAGGGAGAGGAGGACCCGTGGGCCACGGAGGCTATGAAGGTGGTGGCAGTGGTGGTGGTGGTCACGGAGGATTCCCCAGTGCAGGTGGTGGCGATGGAGGACAGCAGCGAGCTGGGGACTGGCATGTCCTAATCCTACCAGTGAGAACATGAACTTCCCTTGGAGAAATGAATGCAACCAGTGGAAGGCCCCTAAGCCAGATGGCCAGGAGGAGGTCCAGGAGGCTGTCACATGGGGGAGTAACTATGGAGATGATCGTCGTGGTGGCAGAGGGGGCTATGAATGGGGTGGCTACTGGGGCTGTGGAGGGAATTGTGGGGGTTTCCGAGGGGGCCGGGGTGGCGGGGACAGAGGCAGCTTTGGCCCTGGCAAGATGGATTCCAGGGGTGAGCATGGACAGGATCACAGGGAGAAGCTGTATTAATCTGGTTCTGAGATTCTGGAACAACTTGCCCCCCTGTACCCAATGTTACCTTCATTATTTTGTAACCTTCCAACTCCTGATCATCCATGGATTTTGTGTGTGTGTATGTGTGTGTGTGGGGGGGGACTATGTAATTGTAACCATACCTCTGGTTTTCATTAAAAACCATCATGTTAGCAACACTCTCTACCAGTTCCACCTCTGGCTACCTATGAATGCTAATTTCCTGTAGCCTTTTTTCTTTGGTATATATTGCCCTTTAATTCACCTTGTAGAGTTATCTTTTAAAATGCTTTTACCTTGTGTCTTAGCTACTTTTCTCTCATTGCTGGGTCAAATCCCAACACACAAGCTTGGGGAAGGAAAGGTTTATTCAGCCCACAGTTACTGGAGGTTTCAAGACACTGCCCCCCCTCTATAGGGTCTGGAGGAGAGGTTGGGGTGCTGCTGTGTCCAGGATGATCCTCCATACATCTAAGAGAGACCACCAGGCCTGAGGGGTGGGGAGGCACATATTGTCAGCTTAATGGTTTGCGCCACTCTGGCCTGGCCCCTCAAGCCCCGCCTTGGAGCCCTGCCCTTGACAGCCCCATGATTTACACGAGGCTTTGAGGGGTACAACTAGATACAGACCATAGCACCCAGAAATACTCCTCAAAGTAGTCTGTACTTATTGCGTTTTTTTTTCTCCTTCCACACTGTCTTGAGTTAGGGGCAATCTAACCTTTATGTGCTCTTCTTAATCACAAACTAGTATCTTTCGTATCCTTTGGAACGCCAGCTTATGAAGCACACGCTTCAGTGAGTCTCTTCTTTCTTGGCTCCTTTACGTCCACAACCCTTTCTCATTTGCTGCCTAACTTGGCCTTGTACTTTCTTAGAGCTCCCTTCTTTCTACTCAGCAGTGAAAACTCTCGCCGACACGTGGCCTGTACCTGCTCAATTTATCCTGCAGACCCACTGATAATGTCAGGTCTTAACCTATATGACCATAAAATGCTTTCTTTTGCCTAATTTCTTCATCTATATTTGCATAATTCTTGGGCCTCTAAGTTGTGTCTCGGTCCTTTAGAAGCCCTCAAAGTCCTTTTGCAACTTTGTCTTAGGGCCCCTGGGTGACACAGCTTTCTTCTGTCTGATCTTCTTCCCTTATCCCAAGTGGATGTTTCCGTCTTATTTCCTCCTCCTTCCTAGTGACCCTGCCCTCACAGAGTTAGCCTCTAGCTCCAGAGCTGATGGAACAGCTCTCAGGTTTTTTTTTTTTTTTAACTGATTCCTTATTTTCTCTAATTTACATGAAAATGCTGTGAAATAGACACTATTCTTATTGCATAGATGAGAAAAAGTGAAACATCCAGAAGTTTCTTTGGTTTTATAATGTGAAAAGTTCATTTCCACTGAGCCCGGCCTTCTATTTTGAGTTCCATCAGTAGTAAATCACTACCTCCAACCTGTGTTGTATGGAGGCTCAGGAAAATGCATATGAGAGGACAGCAGGACAAAGATGCAGAATCTGAGATGTCCCTGTGTGTGGCTCACAGTTGTTAGAAGGTAGCAGCTGGGCAGAGCACACGAGAGCCCTGTGTCCACACGGAAGGACTTGGCTTTTCACCTGGTCAGCAGCCAGGGAAATGATGGTGCTCTGAGTCAGGGTCACACTTCGCCGCCTTTGGCTACTCTCCTTATACACAAGTAGGCTTGCAGTAGGAGGGCCGACGAGGGTATTGCTGCTATTCTCCAAGTTCATGACGAGATCCTGAATGAAGGGGAAAGCAACAAGCTTGGCTGCAAGGGACAGGAAAGGACAGAAGCAAGGGAGTTTGGTGGCGGACTGCGTGTGGCTGCTGAGAGGAAGAAGGCGCGTGAGGCATAGTCGTTATTGAGCTCAACGGCATTGGGAACACAGGGCAATCCTGAGAAGGAGAAGAAGGGAAAGGAGTCCTGATTCACCATGGTAAGATCTGAGCCATGTGGAAGCCAGAGCACACAGAGGTTGTCCTTTGATCCACATGTGGGCTGGTGACAGTAGGGGGACAGTGAGAGCTGTGGGTGGACAAGTCGGTCCCCAGTTCTCCTCTCTCAGATCTACTCCTATTCGCACTGTGCAGTGGGCATAGGCCACTGGTTCTTAACCAGACCTTTGTGTTGGGAAACATTAATTTATACTAAGGAGTTATGTATGTGAGTAGTCTCGAACTTCGCAAATACGCGGGCAAATGGCTGTTCTGTAGCTAAAATATGTATGCCTGGAAATAAAATAGTAACATTCTATATTTCAGTATCGGTATTTTCTGGTCAAAAGAGTATATTAAGATAAGAAAGATGGTATACTTGCTAACATATCTTTCAAAATGCAAGGAGTCTCATAGAGCTCTCTTTTGCAGTAGGGTTGACACGCAAAAGCTGTATGTATTTTTTTTTAATTTATTTTATTTTCTTAAACCTCATGTATTTGTCTGTGTTAATGCCAGCTCAGCCTGCCCTGGGGGTCCTTGGGATTGAGCCGCGGTCCCTGCGGTGGCCTAAACTTTCCGACGCAGGCGCTTTAGACCGCTGAGCCATCTCACCAGCCCAAAGCTATATGTACTGAATGTGTACAACTTGGTGATTTGGGAGGGAAGTGCTATACACACCGGGAAGAGGCACAGTCCCCGAGGGTCACCCCTCCATCCTCTCAGGCACCCCTTTCCCCCTTATTTGTTACTGCTGTCATTTTGTGGTAATAAATTTAACGTAAGATCTACAATTTTAGGAGATTTTAAATTACACAATACAGCATCTTAAGTATTGTTAGTATAAGTAGTATCACATGGTTATAAAACAAGCATAAAATTTTCAGTATTTAAATAAAACTCATTAAAGAGGAAAGATGGGACACACGATTCATTCGCAGAAGCGAAGCACACTTAGGCTGAGGAGGAGCTGAGCAGCTTCAGGCTGCTTGTGGCCGTTACAAGAATAGGGGGTGGGACACACTGAAAGTTGTAGAAATTTATCTGATGCCATATGCTTACCAATGAGCACTGGAAAAGGACCGAATTAGTCATGTAGTATTTGCTTTAGGTTGAGATTTTTAAGACATCTGTAATCCCAGCACTCAGGAAGCTGAGGCAGGAGGATCACTGCAAGTTTTGAGACCAGCTTGGTCTGCATATCAAAAAACCACAAAACAAAAAAATAATAATTTTATTTAATGTGGTCTAAATATAATGTGTGATCTTGATATTTTGAAGATGGAGTATTTATCAGGTAATATTTTGGAGTAACATAAATTTTATTAAGAATTAAAATACTACATTGTGGGAAAATGGCCCAACTCCCATAAGAAGCATTTGAAGCATTTCTGGGTGAAACAAAGTTGCAAGCATGTGTTTACACGGATATTAAAAAGAGAGCAAAGCAATTGTGAAAGAAAGCAAATGCGGCAAAGCAGTACTTGGTAAAGGCAAAGAGGGTAAAATGCACTCTTTTAAATGATTATTTTCTTAGACATGGCTGCTTAAAAATTAGCAAGATTAAAAATTTTGGAACCATGCACAGGCACTGTCTTGCTTATTCTTGCACTGAAAATGCCGCGCACATTTACCCAAAATTTATTCACATTGCCTGACAAGTAAATTCTACCAAACAGCTATGGGAAAACCTTTTCAAATTCACATTTTTAAATATATCTTTAGTTTCTTTTACCAACATATTTTGCAGTGATCTTGGTTTTCGAGACAGGATGTTCCTCTGTCATTCGGGCTGGCTTTGAGCTCACTACTAAAGCCCAGGCTGGTGCCCTCCTGCCTCAGCCTCACATAAGCTTTCTGAAAGCAAATGGTATTTGTTCATCACTGGACAAACTGGATGAGAAAACATAGGTAAGGGCAGGCTCGTCCTTTCACAGGGATAGGCACAAAAACCAGAGGAAGCCAACCCACATCAGCGACAGACGATCACTATCAGAACATCGAGTCGTGTTATTTTCCACATTATCCAGTCAAGGGGAGAAGTCACCAGCTTGGATCAGGAGATGCAAAGATAATTCAATAACACTCTTCCTTTATTTCTAATAAAAGCCTCACGCTAGGAAGAGAAGGAAGTCTCCTTAACAAGATAAGAGAGTGTGCAGAAGGTTACAGTACCTCAACTTAATGAGGAGCCCTGAGCTCGGTTTATGGCAGGCACTGAGAGAGAGCAGGGACCAATGTGTCTCCTGGTCAGCCTGAGGACAGGGCTCTGGGGACAGCCCTTGGCCCTTGACCTCTAGCTCTGCCATCCACTTCCAGGGATTGGGGTGAAGGTTGATGCATTCCAGAGCTTCAGCTCAAGTAAAGTGAAGCTGGAAAGGAGCAGGGACAGGGTAAAGCTAGCATCCTCCACGATGTCAGCCAGAAGAAAATTTGAGGGTTGCCCTTGGCCAAAAAGTAAGGAGCTCCATGTTTATTTTCTCCAACACCTTGGAGTAGAATGCAAACCAGCACGACTCGTGCTGCAAACAGGTTCTCTAGGAAACGCAGTGCTGGCTGAGGCAACCCTGAGGCTGCCTTGTCCCGTGTGGGGATGTGGGTGATATCCGTGAATGTCTCATCTGCAGCGCAATCATCAGTCCTGGCATCCCAGAAAATGTAGGCCCCCAGGTGCAGCATGGGAAAGAGAATACATGGTCTAAGCCTCATGTTCGACAAGGAACGGAGAGGCTGGGCTTAAAAGGTCCCTCAACAAACTTCTAACCTCGGCAGGTGATAGTGTCGTGAGCCTATAAACCTGGCTATTTGGGAGACTGAGGCAGGAATACCTTCACTTGCAGGCCAGCCTGGGTAACTTGGACAGATTTCATCTTAAGAAAAAGAAAAATGTGGCCAGGAAGATAGCTTAGCAGTCTAAGCACCTGCTTGGCAAGTGCAAGGACCTGGGTTCAGTCCTTGGTGCCACATGCCACACTGGTCCCATGTTAAGCTGGCCACTAAAACAAGGCATGGTGCCACACACCTGTAATCGCAGTGCTGGAGAGGCTGAGACAGGAGGATCACTACGAGTTCAAGCTGCATAGCAGAGACCCTGTACCAAATAAATAAATAAATTAATTAATTAAAAAATGATGGAGTCCATTCTGCAACTAAGCAAGCCTTGAAAGCTCGCTGTATATAACTGCAGGCTGCAGCTCATCTGTGTCTGTAATTTAATCCCTGAATGCGCTAATGTGTAGATATTAATAACCTCGCCCTAAAAAGAGAAAACTGACTTCCATGGGGATCAAATTTGATCCTGACACTCAAAGTTGGAAGAGTACGAGCCCGCATTCTGTCAACTCCAGACACGGGATCCTGCCTGTCCCGTGCTCCAACCACGACCCCATATTGTCCCAGGGGCTCTCGCAGTGAAGAAACAGTATCTTCCTGCTGATCCATGACAAGGACAAGGCAGAGAACACCTTAAGTTGTTTTCTCAAGAGTCCGCTCTAAAAACCCTTTGTGCTGTGGGTCAGTCCAAGGGAGGACGCACCAACATTGTAGCACCGACGTATGCAGGTTGGGTGTTAACTTAAGATAATCATATTCAAAATGATATAAATAAGTGTCAAAATCATTTGAATATTACATTATCACTTCATGTCTAAAATGAAAGCAACCTGAATCCAGGCATGGTGGATTCCCACCACTCAGAAAGCTGAAGGAGGCGAGTCAGGAGCTGGGGCCAGCCTGGGCTACACAGTGAGGTCAGGACCACAGTAAACTCCATAATGAGACCCTGTCTCAAGTAACAATGATAGTAGTAGTAGTAGTAGTAGTAGTAGTAGTAGTAATAATAATAATAATAACAAAAAGCAGAAGTAATAATTAGGGATGGCTATCACGATTTCTATTGCACTCATTCATCAAGCAAAGAAAGTATCTACACAGCTGGTCAATTTCTAAGGTTTCTTTCTTTACAATTTTAGCTCCATCCACATGAAACCTTAGAAGTCTATGCTTGATCTCCTTTTGTCTATTTTAACAAGGACCAAATGAACACTCAAACCCCATGTTTAGTGCAAGTTCAGTTACAGGTTTAGATTGCTAAACGTTAATATTGTTTGCAAACTCTGCAAAGGAGAAATGTGGAACAAAATCCCTAAGTGTTTATTAGTAATAAAACACTTTTTGACAGAGTGTGAGATAGTTAAAATTTTCAGTATCTGAACATGCAATTGCTTTCTTCCAAGAAATGAATGCACGTTCTATTAAAAACCCTTGGTGCTCCTTGACCTAGAAAATAAGCACAGCTTGGAAAGAGATTATTTTTGTGTCCTTCGGTTCATGTGAACGTGCTGCTAGAAGGTCTAAATTTGGCTCCGAAAGATGACCTAATCCTGCAAGAATGGAAAGGCAATTCTGAACTGAGACCTACAATACATGCAAGAGCAGCATCTCATCATTCATTTCTGAAGTAGCTATGCAAAGGAGTTTCAAACAGTAAAAGACATTCGGATCGCTCGGCTCTTGTTTAGGAATCTTCATGCTGCCGAGGTACGTGCACATGCTGGCGACTGGTCTCCAACACTGAAGTTTCCCTGTGAACCATGATGGTCTAGATAACTTTAAACAGACTTCTAAGGGAAAATATTAGTTCTAAATAGGTAGTGTCATTAAAAGGTACAGGTCATGTTTTAGAAGTGACTGATGATTTTGCCTACTTAAGATATATCAGAATCATCAGCTAAGCAAAGGTGGCTGCTACACAATAGTGTGTTCTCTAGGCTAAGAAATAACTTTGGGACACCAGCTCCAGCATCATCAGTATGACCACTGCCTGGCACTCGGCACCCGGGTGTTCTACTTATTTTGCTTCCACTAAGGACTGAAACCGCGCCAATGAACTGCCTCCCTCCTGAAGTCATACAGCCTTTGTTCTTGTCATCGTATTCTAAACAATACTGTACAGCAAGTATTTTATTGCAGTGGGTCCTGCACGTAATTCAGAGTTGACTCAGGGCCGGGGTACGGGTGCCCAATGATCTGAAGACCATTCCGAATGTCCGCGAGCTTTCTGATGTGGTCTGTGAAACCTATTTTCCCCAAATTTGAGAAAAATTTTGACTAATCCATATATGGCATAAATAAATGGATCTATTTGTGATTGTTTTAGGCAATCCACAGTGGTTCTTTTTTCTGTGTGTGTCTTGTCTTTTTAAGACAGGCTTTCACTGTGAAGTTCAGATTAGCTTTGAGCTCACCTTATAGCTCAGGCTGGTCTCAAACAAATCACAATCCTCCTGCTTCAGCCTCCCGAGTGCTGGGACTACACGTGTGAGCTACCACCCCCAGGCCAACAGTGGTCTGCAATTGGTATAGTATTTTGTCAGAGTATATGTTGCTCACACAGTCTAGAAATCTATGTGTGTGTGTGTGTGTGTGTGTGTGTGTGTGTGTGCATATTCTGATGCAAATCAAACCCAGGGCCTCACACGTTGTATGCACACATGTATTACTGACCCACGGCTTTCATCCAAATAGGAAACAGCGAGAAGAGCCCCTGCAAGAGGAAGGGAGAGGATGAGGGAGGGATAATCCAAGAACTGAGGCACATAGGAGCCCAGGGCCACATGCACATCATGAATGTCATCATTATGGACCCTAAGCATGAATTAATTTTAAAAAAGAATAATATAAAAAACCATTAGAAATCTTTACCATTCTCAAAATGGATATTCATCTGGACAATAGTCTATGTAATTTTCACATCACTGTAAAATCACACAATAAAGAATGGAAATGTATTACAATTCAGGAAATGCATTAGATATGCAGAAAGGATTTTCAGTCTTGTGTTTTCTCTGCAGTGCTTTTCCAAGTATTTCCCCCTAGACTGGACAGGACACAATGCCACGCCTGCAATGGGCTATGGTTGCCATGTCCAGCCAGTCCACTGGACTGGTGCTCACGTCCCTTAACCTGTAATTTTCAAGTTCATAAAGATAAATACAAATGTTTGAGGCCATGATAACCTTCATGATTGTCATCTGCTTAGGATGGTACCCCAGTTCCTCACTCCCACTCTACTGTCACTGAATAACTGTCATTCTGAGGGCCCGCATTTCATTCCACAGCAAAGCCACACTCTGTCTGAAGCCAGCAAAGCAGAATGTCATGCAAAGATCGCTGTTTCACCACTCGCACAAATCACTCCGAGCACGACCAGATGACATAGAGACCTCTCAGAGTGAGGAATAGCTTAACGTGGTTTCATTTACTTCTTAAATGTTCCATTCTTGGGCATAACAGTCTCTAGTAAATGATATAATTACACCCAGTCTATAGGTTTGTACTTAGTGATCTTAGTACATTCTGTGAAGAATTATCAGCCAATTATTTTTGTTGAATTGTGACATTTATGAGCTTTGTTGGTAAATTTTCCTGCTTGCAGTGTGGAGCACATTAGCACAAAATCATAAAGAGATGCATTCTCCTCAGCCAAGCAGAAGAATCTCAGCGTTATCTTCAGACACTGAGGCATTATTTCCCACAGCTTCTCTACTGAGATTACTCAAGATTGCATAAGGCAGGTAGCTGTTTAAACAACTGCAGAAAATGGATACATGCCAAAGATGACAAAGATTGGCTTGAAATAGAATTAAACTTTGGTGTAGCCTTATCTTTCAGCAAAGCTAGTCACTATTTCAGTGAGAAAAAGTGGCACATGATAGCAACCAAAGAATTGTAACTTTTCAGTTTGAGTTTAAAGAATTCAGTAGTTTCACTGAAATTCTGCCGAAGTAGGCACAAATCTAAATGCTTTGGAATATGAGGAATTTACAGCAAGTGGAGAAAGACAAATGCTAGGGGAAGGCAAAGATAGAGTAGGGGAAGGAAGACAGAGCACTGGAGAGGGGAAATCAATAGCTCAGCAGGGTCTGCAGAAGCCGCCGAGGCCGTGCACATTAACACAACTTGAGTAATATTCGTGAGAGTGCAGATTACCAAAGCTCTGTCCCTTTTGCTGACAGAACGGCCGTGCTAGTGTGGGGAAAAGAAGGCAGTGGACTGCCACACCAGTGAAAGGCATGTCTACATTAATGAGAAATCGGAACATGCCTCAGTTATGACGCTTTGGAATCTGTCCAGAATTAGCCGGCGCATTTAGACTTTAAGGATATCCTGAGGTCCAGGTATGATATGTGAAGACCTGTTCTCTCCTAGACACAGACAGAGGCTGGCATTGGAGTCTAAAAATCTACCACTGGGGTCGGCCATCACCTCTTGCACACATGGCTCAGGACCGTATTTCTGTTGATCAGTTGTAGACTAAGGACACGTTTTAAGTGATATGATTTTATATTGAGTATAAAATGCCGAGTTTCCTTCAACAAACTTTATTTACTCATGTTTTAGTTGAAAAGTATTTGAACCTAATTTATACTACTAGAAAACTCACTATTAATGAGTTCCTGAATTCCTTCTATCTGTAGCTAAACCAGAACTTTTAAATTTCAAGTTTCCAGTTGCCTGAATTCATGTTTTCTCTCCTCCCTCTGCATTACTGACATCCACAAATAAGTGTCCTAGCCCATTTCCTATTGTTGATGTGACACTGCCAAGATTGGGAAAGTGATTAAGAAAACAGAGTCATTCTGGTATCCCTAGGCTGCACCACTGCCCAAGGTGGTGCAGGGCTGGAGCAAGAACCTCACTAACTCTTGATACAATCTATTATTAATTCATTCACTGCATTAATGGATTAAGCCATTCAGAGAGGCAGAGCGTTGGTCAACTCTTGAACACTGGATTGTCTTAATAACCTCTAATGGGGATTAAATTCCAACAGGTTCCAGAGAGAACAAACTGCTTGTTGACCATGTTAAACAAAAACATTCACTGAATTCTTTCATTTTTATTCTTCAGAGTCCTGGTTGATTTTAGGCTTTTTTCACATGCATACTTATCATTTAAAACAGTATTATATGTGCCAGCCTGCTAGCTCAGCAGACTAAGCTCCTGCTTAGGCAAGTGCAGGGACAGGGACTTGATCCCAGCACTACATGCTGGGCCTCCTCTCCCTCTGGGCATGCTGAGCCAGCCACGGCAATTGGGCGTGGTGGCAAATGCCTGTAATCGGAAGTACTGGAGAGGCTGAAAATAGGAGGATCACTATGAGTCCAAACTGTATAGTGAGACCTTGTACAAATGCGTGCACACACACACACACACACACACACATACACACACACAGAGCTTTATATTTATCTTCTGAGCCCCATGGAACTTACTCTATTAAATACTTACACTATGCTTGATACTTATGTTATAAACTTTATGTTCTAGACAGTGACTTATCCCTTTGTCTTTTCTTAAATTTAATACTCCTGTTTCTCAATTATTTTACTCTGTATCACACCTAATTTTTGACTAGTTCAAGATTGTGAAGATTTTTCACATATGATTTTCCAAAAACTTCTATAGTTTTAAGTTTCATATTGTCTATGAATAACTTCAAATTAACTTTTGGTGCATTGTTTTATGAACCAATGTTATTTAGTTAAGGTCACTTGCTAGATACATCCGCAAGGTGGATTTGAAAGTGACTGGATTACTTCCAAATTTTTAAAACCTTGGATTCTCAGATAACATTACTGTGCTTTATACTGTAGTTTGCCAATCATTCCATGCTTGCTATGCCCTGAGAATCCTCTAATGTCCTTAGGAGGTAAGAAATCAGTTTATAGATGAGAAAATTAAAAGGGTAAAGGACTTTCTAAAGTATCATACACACACACACACACACACACACACACACACACACACAGAAGGAAGCAGACCTCAAACCTCAATTATCGCATTCTATTTTCGAGCTTCTTAGTTTCCACTTCCCACACAGATACTACTTACTGGCAAATGAGACGCAAGAAACTTCTGCAAAGGGCTCCTGAGAATCGTGCATGGACCACTCGCATTTCATTAAGCCTTCACGTTTCCTCTCTTTAAAATCGTGTATTTTATGAATTTCTCTACACCGTGTTTGCAGAGCTAATCCGATACTGAAACCATGCTTTGTATTGTACTTCATCAACTAAAACAAACATGCCTGAGAAGTGCGAAGGGCTTTCCGTGCCCGTCCTGCTGGCCCCCTGCTGTTGCCCTGCACACCGCCTCCCACCCTGCATGCAGAAGCACAGCAGGCACTCTGAGACAGTCACACATCTGTGCCCATCCCCATGTGTCCTTAGGTTTGCCCAGTGGTACCTACCAGCAGAAACGATTCTACCTGTGTACCGAGGTAAATCGCTGCTACAGAGACGTGCCCAGAACAGGCTTGGAACAGGTCTAGAAATAGAAGCTGACCACCTTGAATTTTCTTCTCTCAGCATTCATTAAAGTAGGCTTTAGGTGGGGAACTTCAGGGAGATTGTGAGTGATCTATGGACGATGCAGACAGGGGACTGTTCCCTTAGGCTACAAAGCCAGGGGATAATTAGATTCTCAAATGATGCTAAGATGCAGTAACATTTTTGGACAATACACACTCTCTGTTTAGAAGCTATACCAGGAGAAGTGCAAGGTAATGATTTATATATCAGAAAGCAGTAGGCTTTTAATATGTATGCAAATTTGATACATCCCTCAATAACATTCTCTTCTTTTCATTATAGGAGCAGGCGAATCTGGAAAAAGTACTATCGTTAAGCAAATGAAGTAGGTACCGAATTACTTCAGATGTTTCCTGTGTGATGTCTGTCCACCTAGTCCACTATTCTTAAGACAAATGCTTTGAGAAATGCTGGAGGGTAGTCTCTTGTAAGTCACAGAGAGTGACGCAGCTACTGCATGGGCAAGGCACAGGCCTTTCCTCCTGTATCAGAAAGCATAGAATAAAGTTGTAGTTTCTGGTTTTCTTTTAAATTTTGCCTCTAGGAGGGACAGGGATATAGCTCAGTGGCATAAGCACCTTCCTGGCAAAGCAAAAGATCCAAAGTTCAAACCCCGGCACTGGGAAAAAAAGAACAATTCCTATGGGCCAAGAAAATAGCTCAGTGGATTAAAGTACCTACAAGCATGTGCAGGGGTCAGGAGTTCAATCCCCGGGCCTGCCATGCCTTGCCCCTGAGGTGCACTGAGATGGCAATTGAGACTGGGTGTGCTGGCACAGGCCTGTAATCCCAGCTGTTGGAAGGCTGCAAACAGGTGGATCACTAGGAGTCCGACCTACTAGTGAGACTCTGAACACCCTATAGACCCTTCCCTAAGATACAAAATTAATTAATTAGTTAATTAATTAATTTTGACTCTCCACATGATAAACACTAAAAGCAGCTCTGTTTCCATTAGACTTGCCAGGAATGTTCTAGAGCTGCTTTCATACTGTGGGCATAAGTGAGGCATGTGTCACTCTATGATCCAGGTGTGTTCTTGAGGAAACCAGATATTTGCCCCCCAAATTTTAAACAAGCAAAGTAGCCAAAGCAGGCAACTTCTCTGCCACACAGCGATAGGAATTTGCAGTTTGCCCACTTGTAATGACTCCTTAAAGAGACAAGGGCTCCTCAGGTGCAAAAGCTCGCCCTGGAACTCTCAGTACGAGAGAAGCAAAACCTGAAAACGAGAGCTGAGCGGCAGAGCCAAGCAAATGTTGGGCTCTGTGGGTGATGTTATTTGTCCTGGAAACAAATCCCAAGATCTATGTCTGTCCCTGTCCGTGTCCCTGTCCCTGTCCCTGTCCCTATCTCCTCTCTGTCTCTCGCTCTATTTCTGTCCCCCCATTCCTACCGCTATTTGTCTCTATCCCTCTCTTAGTCCCTGTCCCTGTCTCTATCTCTATCTCTCTCTGTCTCTGTTCCTGTCCCCAGCCCTATCCCTATCCCTAGCTCTAGCTCTCCATCTCTCTGTCTCTGTTCCTGCCCCCATTCTTGTCCCTATCTCTGTCTCTCTCCCTCTCTCAATCCCTGTCCCTGTCCTGTCCCCGTTCCTATCCACTCTCTACCTCTGCCTCTATGATCAGCTATATCATTTATAATATCTATGTTTCCATCTCTATATTCCTTTTACAGTACCTTTCTAAATCCTATCACAGAATCCGTAGGCAATATTTTTTTAAAAAATAACTAGTATTATGGTTGTGAAGATTCTTAAATCAGACAGGAAGTCATTTCCAAGTTATTAGGCTGTGATGATAAGAAAACTTTGATTAATAATTGAGTGCACCTAATTTTTCAGCTGCAATAGTGCAAAATAAAATATTTTAAATATCCATTTTTAAAATGTGCTCACCCCAGCATATTTTGTTTCCTATAAGTAGCTATTTATGAGGTGCTGGTCATCTGATTTCATAGTTTCAAATCTTGTCATTCAGCAGAGATATAAATTATTTTTAGGGAAAGACTAGTTCTGCATTTTCTCCCCACGTGCTTGTGTTACAGCATCGCCCGGGCCTTGGCCTCTCCTCCCCGCCTTCCCCTCTCCTTCCTGCTTTCCTTGCCCCTCTCCTTGGTCCGCCTTGCCGCCACTGCCATGTGACTCAAGCACAGGTTCTGCTGTCCATGGTGAGTGACAGCTGAGCCGACAGAGGCTCGGGTATCAGAGCGTGTTCTCTGCTCGCCTTGTCCACAGATCGCAGGACAGCGTTGAGATCGTGCTATATATCGAGTTGCTAATAAAGCTTCATTATATAGGAAGATAATTTTTTTTTTTTTTTTCAGACAGGGTCTCGCTATGCAGCTCAGGATGGCCTTGAGCTCACTTTTGTACCCCAGGTTGGTCTTGAGCCCCTGTTGATTCTCCTGCCTCAGCCTCCCAAGTGCTGGCATTACAGGTGTGCACCACCACGCCCGGCTAAAATTTTAACTTCTAGTCAGCGTGCCTGTTTGAAAAGGAAATGTATATTCAAAATTACCATTATGGATTTGAATACATTTTTTTTTTTGCTTTTATTTTCCCTACTATTTGCTTTACAATTAAACAATTAGGCTATATCTGGCTAGGTAGATAACGGACACAAAGCTTCCATGAATTGCAAAAAAATGCAATATGTAATGAATAGAGCAGGGTTAGACAAGCAGTGAGCGGTGAAACCCTCTGGGTCTCACTTGGACCGCCGTTGCTAGAAGGGGAGGAGTAGGAGGAATCGTGGTGGGTGTGCGCGGAAGCATCCTGCTCTGTCCCGCATGTCGGGAAGACACTTACAGCGGCGGGCCTGCCTCGGAGCACAGCGAGGCTTTGACCTGCGCGCTACAATTACACGTGGGTGGCAGACCCGCCAGTGTTTAAACCCCCGCGGTTTCAAGCACTCCCTGCAGCTCTTCTGTGGGGCACGGGTCACTCTGTCCCACCCCCTGCCCCAATCCCAGCCAGAGTCACCGAGGTCTTCAGGTCCACCCTAGGTCCTGTGCCCCCTCTCCTTCACCTGTGACACTGAGCCACACAGCTGGGCTCTCCCGCTCTCCTCTTTCAGGCCATTGTTACATTTAAACCTGTTTCTTCCTCCTCCTCTTTCCATGTTTTGAGCTTAACTAGTTTTTCTAAATGCCCAATATTTGCTTATAAAAGTACAGTCTTTTAGGGGCCGGTGGTAGAGCTCAGCGGACTAAGCGCTTGCTTAAGGAGGCGCAGGGGCCAGGGTTCAGTTCCTGGCACCGCCTGCCACGCCGGCCCCACTCCCTGGTGGTGCGCCTGTAATCCCAGCACTTGGGAGGCAGGAAACAGGAGGGTCACTGTGATTCAGACCCTGCACACGTGTGTACACACACACACACACACACACACATACGTACAAACTTTCAAATATACTAAGTCATAACTACAGCTAAATGTAAAAAAGAGAAAAACTGTCAGGATCCTACAATAAATATGATGGGTACATTGATGGCCTCAACTGGTGACACAAAACCACAGGCAAGAGACCGGAAGGACAGACAGATGACAAAGCTCCGGTAACTCAGTCTTAAATAGAAGAGAGATAATTTAGTTCAACTTCTCTCATTATCAGATAAAAATTTAAAACATTTAAAATGAAAAATTTTCATCTGATAAGAAATGGCTATATTTTATCATTCTTGGCAAAGTTACATATTACAGCAAAGTATTAGACATTTATTTTCAAAATATACAGTAAACTGAAAAATTCTTACTGACAGCCTCAGTAGACTTCTGAATAATTTCAAGACTAATTTAAAACATGGAAAAGCATGAACACACATGTGCAAAAATATTGCATGCACCTCCACAGTCAGAATGATCGGTCTCTCCAGTGCCACAAAAAATAATAACAGAAAGGAGCAACAATATTCTGTACAATAGAGATGCGGCGAGGGCCGCGAGTGCAGGCCGCGGCTCCACGCTGGGCAGGGCAAGCTCCGCGATGCTGTCGCTCCAAAGCCATTAGGGCAGCTGGGACATCGACTAAATGGGAGGAAGGAAGAGAGGCTCGGCCCGGGAAGCACCCGGATGCACGGCCGTGAGGACTGGGGCTCGAAGCAGACGGAGGAGGACGGAGGACGGGGACAGGGGACAAGGGCGCAGCAGCCGGGGACAATTACCTGCTCCAGGAAAAAAGCCTTTGTTAGGCTGTAAACAGCCAGCAGGCCCTCCCACTTCCCCGTTTTAAGTGGTAGGAAAAGCCCTCCATGCGGCCTCAGAGCGACTCCGCTTCCGCTCCAGGGCCTGCAGTGAAGGCGCGGCCAGGGCTCAGCCCTCCAGGGCACCTCTGCCTTAGACGCCTGGGAATTTTCCTTTGTGAGAGGAATGTGCATCCTAAGTAAAATCCTCATTATTTACCCAGCTTAAAAAGAAAAAAGAAAAGAAAAACAGGTTTTAATCCAGAATAAATCCTAATCTTCATATCTAGCATGAGTAACTTCCCGGAATGAAAGTATTATATAACAAGACAAAGATAGCAAAAATAAAAAAGCATAAAATTATTCCGACCTAATAAGTACTTAAGGGTCTGAATTTCTCCTTTCTAATGAAGACAGGGCGACTGCGTTCCAGTAGTTTGTTGTTAATAGATTTCAGCGTTACCCTTGGTTCTTCCACTTGCCAAAGTTGCTCGCGTCTCCGTTGCAGAATCATCCACAAGAACGGCTACAGCCAGCAGGAGTGTTTGGAGTTCAAAGCAGTGGTCTTCAGCAACACCCTGCAGTCCATCCTCGCCATCGTGAAGGCCATGGCCACGCTTGGCATCGAGTACGTGCACCCCGGAAGTGACGTAAGTATGAAAACGGCAAAAGGCCGCAGTTCCTGCCAAGGAATCTGAGCCCCAAAATTGAAGGAACTGAGGTTTGTGGTTCTCATCGATATCAAGGATTTAAGAACATGAAAGGGCAGATTTACACTAGACCTTTTCATTGTAAGATTTCTCATTTTCCTGTTTGGGCATTATAAGTTTCTCAGTTTAAACTGTTAGGGATCAAACTTAATATCAAACGTTATGCTGTGCTAAGGAATGTCCTGCAAAAGATTGCCAAGTCTGAAGCGCTCACAAGAGCCTGCACTGTCTTCGTACGCATTGGTTCATGGGTATTTCATAGAGACATCAGACATTCGAATCACACCACAGTTATCATTAATGCTTAATACTGACTGCAAAGACTGCAATTAACATAGAAGAGCTCGTTTTATACTCTTAAAAATTTAGAAAAGCATGCAAGCGTATGAAAGGAAATGTTTGCACCCTGAGTACACTCAACTAGTCAGTTTTGATTATAAGGTCATTGTCTCACTCATTTTATTTTTCTCTTTTATACTATGCAAATAGTCCCCATTATGCTTTACATTCTCTTAAGCCATTTACATGCAAACAAGCAAAACTACTCTAGTTGGTAAGTGAAATGTATGTCACTCTCGCGAGAGCAACAGCTGACCTCAATCATAAGGAGAGTAGCTGAATACAATCCCTTGGGCGTCATCCATGAGTGGTCCCTGTAGGGGCAACCTCCAGGGGATAGGGACCGCGCGGATCCCAGCATAATACTTAGGTGGCGTATTGTAAGAATAGCAGCAATGGGAGGGAATGGCACAGTGAGGGTAGAAAGAAAGCCACATTGGAATCCACACACCTGGCCACGGCTCCATCTTGTGAAAACGAAAGGCCACAGGAAGTCATAGGATAGGAAGGAAGACACACCCCTTCCATCCTGTTCATTTTTCTCTGTACTTATTAGCCCATGTTTACAGTACACAGCCTGCTAGGGGCTGGCGGGAGCACCGAGCACGCCTTCATTCTCCATTCCTTCCCTTCCCCTTGACTCCAGTGAAGCGTCAGCTTCCGTGGTTCTAATGTCCTTCTCACGTGGAAAGGCAGGAGGGGAAGCCCCTCAGTACAGTGATCTTCCTTCCTTCTTCCCATGCAGAATGCTGCAGTGGGGACGTGCTTGTGACGTGCTGGGCATGCGACTTCCCAATAAATATCAGCTATTATTTCTCATAATTCTTTTGATTGTAGTCCATTAAGATTTATATACGGCATTCTACACATCTACGATCATTTGAAAATCTAAGCTTTTTGTAAAAGTATTATTTCTCTGGCAGCCATGGGGTTGGATACTGGGGAAACACTGCGAGCTGGGCAGTAATTGAGGCTGACGTTCAGCTTGCCCTCAGGACACGAACGTGCAATGTCCAGTGAGTCCTCACAAAGCGTCTGCTGGTCCGGAAGCACAACGTAGCCCAACATGGAGCCCAAGAGGTTCTGAGTGGTAGAAAGAACCGCAAAGGATGAAAGCACTAAGCAGAAATGGAGAGCTAAAGAGTGAGCTTAGGAAGTGATGTTTTGTGGGTTCCGTGAGGCATTGCCCTACGAGAGCAACTCTACCTGTGCACTCACAGCTCCGGGTGGCTGCTCCGGCTTAGAGCCAGGTCTGGGTGATGTCGGCCACAGATGCCCTCCACTAAGGGTGAGACTCGGGGGGAGGACAGAGGAGATGGGAAGAACAGGAATAAGATCGGAAGGTGGACGGCATCTAATCCCGTGGAGCACAGGGATCCTCGTAAATGATTCAGTTTTTATTTACAGTTTAGTGGGAGATGACCAGAATTATTAAACTACAAGAGTGAAATATCTCGTAGTTTAGTCTGCAGTTTGACTGTCATGTGGATGATAATGTGTTGTAACAGCTGTTAGCTTTGGTTTTACTGGTTTTACAAATTCAAATGATTGGAGTGGATGTAGTGCATGCTGGCCAGCCACAGGAGGCACGGGGCGTGTAGTCACCCATTATCACTGAGGTCCCAGCCAGGACCGAGCTGGCACAGGACTTTGGAGTCTGTCACCCTGGCGGTGAGGTTGGTGGACTCCAGCCACCTAGGCCAGAACCATGACCAGGTTAACCAGCTGGAAACTCCAATTCTTAAAAAGAGTTGATTATAACATTTTTTACTTCTAGCGTAAACAGTGGCTACTAAAAGCTGTGCAAACTGAGCATGTTTACTCAGTAAACCTCTCTATCATGTCTCGCTGGGTAACCTCCGAGCACTGCACTGATAGCGCTGGTATAATCCTTGCTTCCCTTTTGGTTTCCTAATCTCAACTCTGCCCTATTGATTTGCTCCAGAGACAGCTGTTGGTGTCTGTAGGGACGTTCAAAATCTCCATGGTTCTAAGTATTTTTTACCACTTACCTCCATGGTCACAAAGAATCCCCAACGGCAAATAAGATCACCTATTATTTTTACTATAAATTTACTGCAGTGAATTTATTTCCCATTTACTCTTATTTTTATTGGGTTCTTTTTTATTGAAGAATATGGTCATAAAACAGCGTAACTCATAATGGCTCGATCTCACAAGCAGGCTGTGTGTTCATCAACGGACGCATGGATGAAGGAAATGCAGTTTTCACGCAGCGGAGTGCTGCGCTGCCGTAAAGAAGGATAAGCTGGAGTGGCTCGTGGGCAGGCGGCTGCGCCTCGGGCTGTGGTCTTCAGTGAACTAAGGGAGACACACAAGCTGGAGGATGACACGCTTTTCTTATATGAGAAACTCAAAGTATTAAGGGCAAAATAGAAGATCAAAAATGGGAAGAAGGGAGAGCAACCTTGCCCGCAGGGGAAGTGGTTGAAGAGAGGGAGGGAGAAGGGAGAAGGGAGAAAAGAGCTGAGAGAAAAAACTCCCAGGTGCTGTGTGGGGGCCAGCTGCACACAGGAGTTAGGTGGTGAATACAAGGAGGGAAAGGAGGGGGTCCAGAGATGGATAGAGGGAGGGCAGGAGGGAGGGAAGGAAAAATGGAGGAAGGAGAAAAAGAGGGAGGGAAGGAAAGAGGGAAGAAAAGAGGAAAGAGGGAGGGAAGAGAAAGGGAATGAAGGAGGGAAGGAGGGAGGGAATGAGTGGGGAGGGAAGGGAGGAAGGAGAGAAGGAAGAAGAAAAGAGGGAGGGAGGGAAGGTGGGAGGGGAGGAAGGAAGCAGGGATAGAGGGAGGGAGGGAGGGAAGAAGGGCAAAGGAAAGGAGGGGGAGGAGAGAGGGAAGGAGGGAGACAGGGAAGGAGGGAGGGAGCAAAGGGGTTCAAAAGGGAGGGTTAAGGCATGTTATGCATGTGTCCCAAGAATGTGAACATTATGTAATATAAGCATGTGTATATAAAGATATATGTGGCTATTACCTAAGAAGACAAGATGCCAGGTGTAGCTTGGTCTCCTTGTTCTTTGTGCCCCTGTTCAACCTTCGGAGGCCTCAATAGAGAGGTACCCAAGTACCGCTGCCCTTCCTGACATCATATAGAGATGATGTCAGACATACAGACAAATTGGCTGTCCTCATTTCTCCAGGTAGCATTTTATAGTCTTGCCAAAGGAGAACTTTAAGGAATTTGAGTTCTGCTGATCTTCCTGTGTTTTGAAAACACATTCGGCCGAGTTGCTAACAAAAGCAACTACAACGCCGATCAAGCCGAAACGCGCGAATGAACACAACGCCGAGCGCGACTCCAGTAACTCGCCTTTATCCTCCTCTCCCACCCAGGACGACCAGCGGCAGCTCTGCGCCATGGCGGAGACCCTGGAGGACGGGGCCATGACGCCCCAGCTGGCCGCGGTGATCAAGCGCCTGTGGCGGGACCCCGGCATCCAGGCCTGCTTCGAGCGCGCCTCCGAGTACCAGCTCAACGACTCGGCGGCCTAGTAAGTGGCCCGCTGCCCGGGGGGTCGTGCGCGCTGACCTTCTGCATGGCTCCCCCTTGGGGACGCGGTCGAGGGGGGCGGGCGACTCCAGAGAGAGCAGCGACAGTGGGCGAGATGGCCTAAGGGACACGGAAAAGTTATCCAGTATTTAAAATAGCGGATTGTAAAACGATTTGCCCTTCGCGGCTCCTGTGTGATGCGTTTCTTCTCCTGGTGGGAAAGAGGGGCTCAGGGTTAGCGCAGACCGGCCGCGTGCTGCCAGGGGGGCGGGGACCCGTTATCTCTTCCCCATCAGTGTTCCTGAAGGTGTCCCTTAGAGTCGCGTCACTCATGGCGCACGCTCACTGGATTGATGAGCAACGTGCGCAGATCTAACAGAACGCCATCAGTCATTACCTAAACAATCACATGCTGTCCGATTGTCTGGGAGGCTGGAGAAAGATGGCGGAGTTCTGCCGGACACTACCATCGTGCAAGCGCTTATGAGCCAACAGGCAGGGCTAGCGTGGAGGCGTGACGCTCCTTATCATACTATTAGCAGCGTGACAGAAAATTTCCGTTTAGCCGTCCTTCTCCGCCTATCCCGTTAGTGTATTCCTGCAAGCACAGGGCGATGAGCTAGAAACCTAAGTGCTCCTCTCGCGTCTGTCTTTGCATGCACAAAAGTTTAAAAATAACCCTTTGATCAGCCCCCCACGGAACGTGCAAGCGTGCTTAATTAAGGAAACGCAATGAAAATAACAACAAAGGGTGGCATAAAAGTGATACACGTGGAGTGTCACGTGACGACAGAAGGGCAAAGCATGCAAGACACTTCAGAGACTCTCTAGCGACGCGGAGAAGAACTGGAAAGGAAGCCAGCCGCATTCATCCTAGGAGAGGCAGCGGCCTCCCGCGGGTGTGTGCTCCCTGGCCCCTTGGACGCTTGGGGGCGCGCGACCTTCCGGAGACCTTGATCGATGGGCGTTATTTTGTGGTTTCCTAAGCTTGTTAACAGCTTTCTGGGGCGTCTCAGCGCCAGCTGCACTTTAGCAATTAGGGATCTCAGAAAGGCGCGGAAGATATGCCTGTGTGCTCACCAGTGGAACAGCCAGGGGGCTTAGTGTAGACTGGCAGAGGATCCCCCTCTAAGCAAAGAATGGGGACAGAGCAGGGAGAGGGCTGGGTGGGCTGTACTTGGCTACTTGGTTTTGCATTCATGGTGTTGATTGGCCATTAGCTTTCCTTTACAATGCTAGAAGAAATGAACTTGTAACTGTGCTCACTGCCTTATTTGTTCTTTACTAAGCTAAAGCTATTTGCGGCTTATATAGTCAAAATTGGCAACTAGAGTGGCATTTTATTATACTTTTGAAGTTATTCCTTTGTTACCATAAGGTTTTTTTTGCACTATTATAGACTTACATTAAGATACATATCCATACCTCAAGTTAGACACAGTGAAACCTCAATTGGCATTGACCAGATGGACACTGCCCATGGGGCAAAAGCTGCTCCACAGCGCAGCAGTGAAACACCTTCCCTCCCAGGAAAGCCTCAGAAATATTTTATAGACAAACCAAAAGATTAAAATACTAACTGTTCTTCATCTTAGAAGTATCCTTAAGGATAAGTGAAAAACCAAAGCTTGCTAAGGAAAACTGAGGAATATGCCTCGCTTTCTCCCCAAAATTCAGAGAGTTTTTTTTCTTTTCCGAAAACAAATGCTGAGTTCTATTGATATTGAAAACCTGAACATAACATTAGATTGGCAGCAGACTGCACTCATATTTGACATATCTTGTATAGGAGAGGTCTGTAGCATTTGCATGTGTAGAGTGACTGGCTGACTGAGTGAGTGAGTGTGTGAATGACTGAGTGATGAGGGTGAAGCACTTGCCAGTTGCTCTAGAGCCTTCAGTTGAGGCTAACAAAACATTGCATCTCATGAGAACAAAGGACAGAAAGACGGTGGTTGGCAGACTGGGGGGCCCCTCGGCCTGACGAAGAGAGAGGCTGCCGGGGCTGGAGGGTGAAAGAACTTAGCTGAGCCTGCAGGCTTGCTGGGCGGAGATCCACCATGCTGCTTAACTTCCACATGCTTCAGGAACTAACATGGACTTTTATCAGAAGAAAGATTGCTTTTATTTAATTGGAAAAAGAATCAATTATTTTTAAGTGAATTCAATCTTATATAAATACGGTCTCTGGTCTGAGATTTGGATTAGTTTTGAACACTCAAATGTGATATTTGTTTATTAAAATAACCATTTTGAATGTCTCTGCTTTGCCTGAAATTGTTCAAACACATACACAGAAATTCATCCACGTGTGTGTTCACCAAAGCTTGCATTTACCTATCATTAAAATGAGTTTAATTTCTATTTTGATAGGCAAGTTTATTTGCCTTTTACTCAAGCATGAGTTTACTGACCAATAATATACCTACCAGGTTCGCAGATCTGGTTAATGAGATTTGCTTCCTCAGATAGAAGATAATCTTGAAAACCAGCGAACCGTGGCCAGCACTTTTTCTGATACCCGTCAATATTAACGTGGAGTTTTCAAAAACAAAGAAGCTTCACTGGAATAAAATAATGGTGAAGTTTTTTACATTTTAATGTTTCTAAGATATGATTTATTTTATTTTATTTTTTATTGTGCTCTTAAGCAAATTTCCTCTGGATTACTTCTGATTCCTAGCTTGTTTCAAGTGAAAAGTGCGAAGACCCTTGAAAAATAGATTATCATATTACTCTGCACGTTTTTTAAAAATCATTTATTTATTTACTTAGTTATCTGTCTATCTGGTACAGGATCTCACTACACAGCTCAGAGCCGTAGTGATCCTCCTGCATCAGCCTCCCCTCCACTGGGATCATAGGTGTGTGCCACCAAGCCTGGTTTCAGGGCTGGCTCAGCATGTGGTACCAGGGTCAAACCCAGGTCCCTTTGCTTGTCAGGCAGGTGCTTAGACCACTGAGCTATCTCCCCAGCCTTATTCTATCTTTTAATGAAAAAATGACGTAGTTTGTTTCTCAAAGCATTACTGGAGATATAAGTCTGTCCACCTAAATCCTCGAGAAAAAAATTCAACTTTGGAGCATGGCTACTTTTCTGCTGACTCTTCAGTTCTATCTCAATGGGTAAACGCTCATTTTTCTCTAAGTTAGGGAGACCTGGTTCCATGAAATGGTCAAATTTGTCACAAAACATTAAAATGCATCTGCTATTCATATTTAAATTTTTTTTAAAAATAAGCCTTCTGCTAGGCCACTGAAGCTCAAGAGTCAGAAGTCTGGAACCACGATGTTGAGAGAAAGTCTAGCAGTAAAACCTTGGCTTTTGGGTGAAGCACATATTTGTTTTCAGGGACAGAGAAGCAGAGAGCTGTTTCCTTCCATGGATCTAACAGACTTTCACAACAAACACAACTCATTCAGATGTATTCCTGGCCTCATCCAAAGGTGCTCAAAGGTCCCATAGGGAGAAGAGCGCCAGCACTTAGCCGGATGAGAAGAGAGTGGCTGACCTGTCTTTCAGGAGGACTAAGACCTCCACAGGGCTGGGGACAGATGCAGTGTTTTCAGCCTCTGTTCCCACAGGCACAGGCTCAGGCGAGGGCTGCGCTGTCACAAGTTAGGTCCCCTGCTCACCAGCCGGAGGTGCAGGGTCCTCTTCTTGACCCGCCTGGTGTCACCATGGTCCTTGGCCCTAAATTATGAGACTTCTGCAGAGTTACAACTTTCAGAGCTTGCATTTTAAGCCAGTCATCGTCTGGGTGATGCTGAAGTGGGTGCATTGAAGGGACAGAACTGCAAAGGCCACCCAAGGCCCCACAAAGAGCGTGGTCTGAGGGCCCTCGTGGACTTGCACGCGTGCGCTGGACACCTGGGCCCTGCACTGCGGATTCCGACCGGGTGTGTTCCTGGCCATCCTGTTGCTCTGCCCAAGCCAGCGCACGCATCACGCATCACGCATCATCCCTACACACCAGCTAAGGCGGCCCGGGTCGCACTCCCCGGCAGCAGGCCTGAGACTTGGCTGAGCCGCACGAGTGCTCTGCCTGCTGCAAAAACCCAGCTGCCAAACTCTTCCAGCTCTGACAGCAGCGAGAAAGGCACTGGCCTGGAGTCTGTCGTTTTCAATCGGCTCTCAACTAAAAGTTCACTTGTACTGAACCCTAGCTTCTTCCAAGATACAGTTAAATACTCATATTATTTTTTTCTTTCTTTCTTTTTTTTTTTTTTCTTAGCTACCTTAATGAAATAGACAGAATAGCAGCCCCCGGGTATGTGCCAAATGAGCAAGATGTTCTCCATTCTCGGGTGAAGACCACCGGTATTATCGAAACGCAGTTTTCCTTTAAAGACTTGCACTTCAGGTAGGTCAGACACCGCGCCCACGTCTCTGCGCATGCGCACGTGCGACCTCTCCCAGCCCCCATCCTGAGGCCCAGCTTCCTTTCTGCAGGCCCCTGTCTGTCTTATCTTTGTCTTCAGCAAGTGAGGGTGCGATTTTGTTTTCCTTATTTTTAAAACTGACCCTGAACTTTAGGTTTTAAAGAAAGGAAAGATATTTGAATAACACTGAGGCAGCACGGGGGTCCTATTGCCTTGCCTTCTCATTTCCTATTTAGTTGAAATATTTGTATCAAATATTTGCCTAATTTAAAAAATTCAAATCATTATAAAGCAAATGATTTGCACCTGCTTCTATTTACCAGAAGGACGAGGCAGACTTTCTAGGCGGGTTTTGAGCATGATGATTGATCCTTATTTTTCCTGGTGTTGTATTCTCAAACTCTTTCCTGAAATTTTACTGCAAAATCACTCTGACTGTAGGGCAGGGTTGTGGACAAAGTGAAATATTAAGCATTATTAATAAAGGCTACTTGGACCCTTCAGGAATGGGAGGAATCAATAACAGCATAATTAAGAAAGCCATCCATGGATCCAATAATGGATACATTGTTAAAGAGTAGGCATCCTGGGGGAAAAGTTGACAGAAATTATTAGTGGCTGTTTGCAGGAGAGAGTAACAGATTGGTAATTAGCATCACGAAATTTGTTTCTGTGAGAAAAAAAGTTTTGAAAATTTGAAAGGCTGAAAACTGGTTATAATGTCTAATTAATAGAGACAGAATGTTTTCAATTGATCTAGAAGAAATCTCTGCAAAATTCACACTGCATCTCAGGCCCACGCAGTTAATTTTCTGAAAGATAAGCCAAAGATCAGAGGAACCGCATAGACGAGACCAGCAGCCTCCCTTGGTTGTGCATTTGGAGTCCCAGGCAGTGCTGGGTGTGGCGGCACGGGACTGGGAGGCCAGCCCTGGGAAGGCTGAGCCAGGAGGTTGGCTGTGAGTTCAAGACCAGCCTGGTCCAAAAGAAGGAGAGAGAGAGAGAGAGAGAGAGAGAGAGAGAGAGAGGAGGAAGAGAAGAAGAGTAGGAGGAGAAGAGAAAAGAAGGAAGAGGAGGAAGCAGAGGAAGAGGAAGAAGAGAAGGGGGAGGAAAAGGAGAAGAAGAGGAAGAAGAAGAGGAGGCAGAGGAGGAGGTGAAGAGGAAGAGGAGGAGGAAGTTGCGCTGTGAGCACACTTGCTCCGCTTTAGTTAGCTCCACTGTGACCTTGACCCTCCGCCCACAGCTGGTCTTTCACGCACTCTCTGAAGCTGTTCCCTGGAGCCACTGTCCAGGTGCTGCGCCCCTCTGCCCACCCTCGCCCTGGCAGCGTGTCCCACTCTGCTCACGCTGCCCTGCAGGCTGTCCATCTGCACTGAGCCCACGTGCCCTGCCCGGGCCTCATGCACACCTGCGAGTCCGTGAAGCCAGGGGCGGGTAAACTCCCGGACATTGGTCGTAATCCAGTTTTCACAACAGAACTAATGGCACCTATGGCATCTCTAAAAGCCCGCATCCCTATGGACTCCTCACCACGCAGAGCGGCTCAGGGCTTCTCGGGAAGGGCCGTTGTCACAGATCACCATGCTCTGAGGTGCCACCCTGGCCTGAACAGGGATGCGTGCCTTCTCCCAGTGAAGTCCTCAAGTCCCCCTTCTGTCCGCCTCTTCTGCAGAGCTCTGCCACTGTCGTTAGGACACATGTAACCACAGGCTTCGGGGCAGTGTGCGGAGGGACCCGTGTGGAGCCCCAGAGGTTACTCCACTGTGCCAGGCAGGTGCCGGCCCATCGAGGCCAGGAAGGCAGAGGTGAAGCAGACTCGGGCAAAGGCCCCTCACCTGCTGGAGCGCCTGCCCCGCTGCTCACACCCGGCATTTCTGCATCCCTGATCCTGAGCCTCAGGACACTGTGTTCCTAGCTCTTCCTCGGAGCTGATCACCACGGCCCCCAGGGAAAGTGCAGTCACGCGTCCTGAAGGAGATCCCAACCTTTGCCTTGAACCCAGCGCCAGTCCTTAGCACGCATGGGGTTAGCCTCGATCTGTGCTCACAGAGCCCAGACTGTCCTGTGACTGCTTCCAACAGACTATGTCATCTGCATTTTAAATTAGAGAGCTCTAGAAATTTAAATAGGAACATGAAAAACTGAAAGCTCTTCTCTACCAGACTAGTGTATCATCTTCATGTATCTTCTAATTTAATAGAAATTACTCACGCTTCTTATCAAACCTGTGCTGCCATGTCAAGCTGATAACATAAATTACCTTAAAATCCTTCTCAAGCCACAACTCTAACATCAAACTGATAAACCATTTTTGCAGAGGCTTCCATTGCTATATATGTAAGTGGAAAGTGCACTACAAGCATGAGTCCTTCTGCTGTTCTACTGGTGTAGAATAGATCCCGAGAACAAAAAGCTTACGAGAAAGGTCCATCAGGGTTAACAAACGATTAGCATGATGGCACTTCCTCACGAAAGGTTCCATGGTGGGGAAACAGAATTGAAAGCTCTCTGAACTCTATAGGACCTGCAGGGGAAAGGTCAGGAGCTATTACAGCTATGACACAGCAGCTAAAATTGTGTACACTTAACTGCTTTTGAGAGCCCTTGAGCAGGACCGTGGAGGGAAATGAATGAAAGAGGAAACTGGATTTCCTTCCTTCCTCGTGCACACTTGTGCCCGCCTTGAGTTGCCCAGGGCAGGGCAGCCCCTGGTGGTCCTCGCAGCGGCTACCTCTCGCTGAGGCTGCTTTATGTTACACCACGTGGCCACCATGCATTTCCTGCAGGTGTGTTCATGATTAATACCACCAAACTGAATGAGTCACAAGGCCTCATTTATTCTAGTGATAGATTTGTAATGCATTTTAATGCATTGCGTTATCCAATATCAGAAAGGCCTCCAGGGAGCAATGCGCTCTGAGCACACAGCTGTCATGGAACCGGGTAATCTTGGAATCGTGTTTACGCTCCTGAAGATTTGGAAACCCTGACTCTCTTGTGGTCGCGAGTTGCCGTGACTCTTAAATTATGATTTAGAAAAGGATTTAGGAAGGCTTCTGAGCCTGTTATGGGTGACTGTCAGAATCTAGTTTCAGAAGCAGGGCAAAGGGCAGATTTCCTCTGATGCTGTGGTCCAGCCATGGGGCGCTGGTGCACATTGCTGGCCGAGCCTCTCGGGCCATCATACAGAGAGCTATACGAAGTCTGGCAAAGTCAAGAAGCTCACAGTAAATTCCAAGTCAGACTATGTCTTATATTTATGCAGCCATATATAGAAGGTGTTAGCAATGGTGCCTCGTTTCAACATGTCACATATGAGAAAGTGAGCATTTGGGCCGGCTTGATAGCTCGGTGGACTAAAGTGCCTACGTGGGCAGACACAGTGGTGGGAGTGTGCTCCCAGCATGCCTTGCTAGCCCCACCCCCGAGGTGCGCTGAGAGGACAGTTGAAACTGGGCCTGGTGATGCGTGCCTGTAATCCCAGAGCTTGGGAGGCTGTAATAAGAGAACCACTATGAGTCTGTTCTGCGTAGTGAGACCCTGAGCACCCTGTAGAGCCTGCCCTAAGTACAGACAAAAAAGAAGAAGAAAAGAAATTGAGCATTGCACGTGACACCTACCATCAAATATAAAATTCCTACAGGAGCTATTCAATATCATGTGATAACTTTGCAGGAATTGAAAAGAAAAAGATGATTTCACAATATTCTAACATGAAATGTGAATAATTATTTGTGGCCGTACTGAACTAACTGTTTAACATAAGCCTAAAATGAAAAGCTTCTCAATTTCTTAACATGGGACGATAGACTCAGCAGCAGCGCCTACCGGATCAGAAGAGCCACGTGACCCTGGCGTCCTGCGCCAGCGCCTCACACACCTCAGTGCACTGTCAGATCAGCCCTCATGGCAGAGCCTGGCCCACTAGCTCCAGCTACATCATCAGTACCCTTCTTTTAAGAATCTTACACAACTTAAATAGCAGACCTACTACGTGCACATGCAGGACTCCTCCAGCCAGTAACTAAACAGAACAAGACAACACCCAAATTAAGACTGTAAGTTCCACCCAGCATCCTTAAAGGTCCGGTTAGTGTACTGAGGATCTAAGCGTCCTGAAACATCTTCAGATTGAGTCCATCCCAGTTGACCATAGACATGCAGGCAAACAAGGTGGCTTGTTTTCATCTGATTAACATTTTGCATTTCCTAGACAGGCCATTATGGAATTTTACTTTTTTCTGGTTTTCGTTTTATATGTTAGGGAGTATAGCTCCACAGTGATATATACACGTGAATCCTTTCCTGAGAAGTCTCCAAAGTACTTTAATAGGTTGTAACACTTCACCTCTCCGTGAAGTAGGTATAGGCCAAGCATGGTGTCGCACACCCTACTATCAGCCCTAGAGAGGCTGAGGCAGGGGTAGTACTGTTAGTTTGAGGTAAGCATGGGCTACCTAGGGAGTTCAAGGCCAGCCTGAGCTGTGTAGGAAGCCCCTATCACAAGAAACAAAAAAAACATTTAGATCAAAACTCAGTGAAAAAGAGATATATGAGAAGTCAATCACTACAATAATACTAACAAAGTCCGGCTTCTCTTGGAGCTGACATGGTGCTCTGAGGAGTCCATGTGGCTGCAGTTCACTTTGCTGATGAGCACTTCAGTTGCATAACCGACAGCAGCTGGATGCCTTTAGAAAAACACGCAGGGTTGCCCCGACCTCTGTCTCCTTTGCTGATCTATGCAGAGTAAACATTGGGTACCAGGTGAGTCACAGAGGAGAGAGAACATGACGTCTAAGAGAGGCTTTCTGAAGCCACCTTATCAATATGATAGAGGTTGAGGAATCTCTGTGCTCCCTGCCTCGAGAAAAGGCCAAGCTTACTGAAAGTCAACAGTGGAGGACGTTGCCTACCCTGCCAAAACGCCGCTTGGCCAAGGTTCGCCTGCACAAGTCCAGCTGCTTAGGAACTAGGAGTTCAGAACCAAGGCAGGCAGCTTCCAAGGCTAACACAGCCACAGTAGCATTTTCCCTCCTAGCCCAAAGAATCGCCATAAGGGAAAGATAAGAAATTACGAATTTACTTCTCAGGGAGGAGCGCACAATCAACCCATGACTCGTGTGGGAGCCCCAGTCACCATGCCCCGTAGTGGTAGATAGCACAGCCCCTTGCATTTACAGGAAGAGGGGGAAGGCTACTGCCTAGGTCTGGCTTCCGTGGAGTCCTTGTGGGCTGTGAAGTGGAAACCCCTCCAGGGAAGGCGGAGACGGCCCAGCAGGCTGAGCCGATGTGCACTCTGACTCCATCTTGGAGCACGTTCAGATATTTCAGTTTGCGAAAAACCACGTGAGACTATTGTGTTGTAGAAAATAAATGTGCAGAGAGCTCTGAAGTCTCTGTGTTTGTGCCCAGGAACATAGGTCTTCTATAGATCCCATACCCTTGGATTCTTGGATCTTGATAATTCGTTCATTGGTTCAGTTTGTTAGGGACCCCTGCTGAACACAAAACAGCGTAAAACAATTCACACAGAGAAAAAAAAAAAGCATGATTTTTTTCTGGGGTGATATACTGAGTCACCAGGCAGGACTCTGAATAGTGTTTCAAAATCACCTTAAAAAGATTTGAATATGAAATAATTGAAAATATAAATGTAATTAAAAGAAGAAAATGTCCATCAGAACAGAGGGAAAGACAAGGCGAAGCAGGTCATAGAAGCCAAGAATGTGGTGGTACAAGCCTGTAATCCCAGCACTCGGGAGGCTGAGGCAGGAGGGTTTGCATATGTGCAAGGCCTGCCAGAACCACCAAGTGAGACCCTGTCTCAAAAGACAGTAATAAGTAAACACAAAATATAAAAGGAAAGGGGCACAAGGCAGTGATGGTGAAGTGTGCCCTGCCGAGCTGAGAAGGTGCTCTGTGCCCTTCTTGTTCTCTACTCTGGAAATGAGGAAGGGCCCTCCCAGCACAGATAACTCATCCCTTCCCTCACTTGCATCCTGGTCCCTTGAGTACATGCTTTTTAGTCCCCGCAGCATTATGTTTCTTTGTCAATAAGTGACAGTGATCCTTAATATGCTAGCATCCTAAGGGAACAGGCGCACTGTGACCCACACGGTTCCCTCTGTCTTCCTAAGAGAATGTCCAATGCCTCCCAGAGTGTGGAGTTGGAAATTTTTGCCCGAGACCTACTAGGAAATATGTACAAGGCTCCTGCCTGACCTTTGGACAGGAGGACAACCTTGGCAGGGAAGATAATGCCAACCCATCAGCGAGGGTTCGTGAGCTAATTATATGCATCAGCCCTCCTTGGAGCCTCAGGTCTGAGTAAACAGATTTCTATCTCAGGAGTTATAACTCTCGCAGCCCTCTCTTCCCTCCGTAGAGCGCACTGTGCACAGCGGTGTCTGAAACGCAGGAGCCTCGGTGACAGCTTGCTAGATTAATAAGACTTGAACGCATGGCTCAAGAGCTCATCTAAAAATAAGTAATGTATCCATATGATAAATGGGCAGTGAGGCGGGCATGAATCGGTTGGTGAAGTCTTCTTGCTTGTTTGCCAAATACTAAATTCTTAATTATGTTAAAATCAATACATTAAAATTGGTGATATAAGAATTTAAGAAAGAGAGAAAATATGATCTGAATTGTTTCTATTTCACCTACTTTTTCTGATTCATTGTAATTTCTTTTTCTTTTTATTTTTTAATTTTTTTTTAATGGCCGGCTCAGCATGCACTGGGGGTGGGGCTGGTGCAGCAAGTGGTGCTGGGGATCGAACTGAGGTCCCTGTGGTTGCCTAAGCTTTCCTTAGTAGATGCTTTAGACCACTGAACCATCTTGCCGGCACTCATGGTAATTTCAATAATGGCACAGATGAAAGTACATTTTAAAAAGTGTTGAAAGAAAGAAACATAGCAAGTTTTCATACATTAACAAAATATTTGACTAAAAATTTAAAAGTTTGGTAAGAATAGTATACATATTAGCTTGCTTCCTTAAGAACACTGACTGTTAAAAGTAAATGTACCAGTTTGTTTGCATATAATATAATCTGAAGGACAACTATATGTTGTTTTTCTTCTTTTTACAGACCTGAAACTGCAGCGGGTTTGGGCAGAAGCATAGGTAGTGTTCTTTATTGGCATTAAATGTCACTTTCCAAACCATTGAAATCTTAGCCATTATTGTCCACATTATGAGGAATTTTCTTTTAATCTACTTCTAAATCAAGCAACTGTGCCCTGTTGCTACAAAATCAAACTTGTAGAGACCAGGAGACTCCTGAAATAAAAAGATTTGTTACCCAAGAGAACAGAACCCCACATGGAGCAGATGCCCCAAGTCCCCCCAGGGCAGGGCAGCATTGCGAAGGCACTCACTGAACCAACTTGGGAAGCTGCCCTAGCTCACCAGGAAAACCGAGGGAGAGGCAAGCAGTAGCCACGTACACCGAAGGCACATGGGCTGGAGAGGGATGCACAGCACAGGGCAGGAGCTGTGAGGCAGGAGGAGAAACTGTAAGGAAAACCACTCGTTTCTCTTTGGTTGGTTGGAAGGAAGGCAAAACGCAGCTATGCTGATGGTCATCCTCTGAGGCCCCAGTCGAGGACTTCAACTGGGCATTTGGTGATTTTGGTCTAAAGCTGTGGGCTGAATTGATTGCTAACCAAGCTTATCTCCTGCTTGTGAGTGAATTTACGATGCATCGTTTTTCTCCCTTATTAGTGAATGAATATATACATATAATTTCAGTGCTACATACTTGTTTTCTTCTTGGTCATGCTAGAAATGTGAAGAGCAGCGTTTTGTGTTCTTGATTATATTTACTACCTCAGCACTAGGTGATATGCATCACCCGAGGTACAGTTATCAATCACCCTTGAAATCTGCAGAGTGTGGGTGTTTTCTGACATTTAGTGGCCTCACCTTGCCACTACTGCGTGACCCTTTGCCCCTCATCTTTGTCTTAGTCACTCTACCTTGCTGACTCAGATTGAAGCCACTGAACACAACAACAGCTGATGTCAGCTCCCATCCTAAAATCTATCCCCCATTATCTAAAATCTAGATGTCTCATGGAACAAGCACCTATCCTTCCTCCTATCTCAGCTCCTTGCCGTGTCGCCTCACTCCTGCCTCATCTGCTCTGTCCCTCCTCTGCTTGGGGACTGTACTGTCAGGGATGATTCCATTACATGCTCTATTCCTTCCCTCCCCTCTCTGTCCTACGCGGGCATTTCAAGTGCCCCCTCGCTCCCCTCCCCCACAAGCTATCCTCCCTCCCCCAGGTCAGAAGCTTCCTGAGACAAAATCCTTGATGCCTGGTAAACAATTGGGATTTAAGCAACATTTACTGCATCAGTGAGTCAAAGGGACCGAGGAAGTCACATAATTCAATAGTTCCACGATGATTGTCGCAAACATGCTGTGTTCTCTTACACCTGAGGCCTTCCACATACACCTTGTACGAAGTTATCCCTGCCTTACTGTTAATTTGAAAGCTGATTATTCTTTTGCAATGGTCATGTGTCTGTTGTATGTCAGGTGAGGTGCTAGACACTGGAAATGAAGGAGTTACTAAGACAAAGTCCTTGTCTTCAGGAGCCTGGTACCCTGCTAGGGAGATAATAGATACTGAACATGTAAAGGACTTTCAAAACCAGCCAGTTGTTAATTTTGGTGGTTATTATACAAGAAAGCAAGTGATTCACAGAGTATCGGCGGGTAAGGAGAGAAGACCATTTCCATGGCCTCTTGGGAGGAATCTTTTGTGAAGACATTGATGCTAAGATCTGAAAGTTAAGAAAGAAGCAATTCTGAGAGGAACAGGGACACATGGCCCAGGAGAAGGAGGTGGCTTTACTGAAGTCCTGGGGCAGCAAAAGCTCTGTTTGGACCAGGGGAGCTTATAGGACAGCCTTGGGGGAGCAAACGCTAAAGAGAAAGTCACAGGCGGGGGAAGGCCAGGCACCAGAGATGGATCAGAAAGCCCAGAACCCTGCAGCCCCTGAGTGTCCCCAGCCGCTGTTTTGCCCAGGAGAAACAGAGCTCCCTGAAGGGCTGCAAGCAGCAGACTGGCTAGGGAGACTTCCATCGGTTCACTAACATGAAGTGCACTCCAGCAAAATTCTGGGTTCTGCAAGGTTGTCTGGGGGCTGTAAGATTAGAAACAGGGAAACTCGTTGACTGTGCAGCGGCTCTGCTGAGAAAGGCTAGACAGGAGCAGAGGGGTGAACGAAGAATCCGCCACACTAGTGATGACACTGCGGAGCTTAGAACTGGTGGCTTAAGGGGCGTTAGAGGAGCCACTCGGAAGTTTACTCCCTGCTCTGTTCACAACGATGCCTTCTGCTGAAAACAGGAAAAGGCAAGCTGTTGGCCTGAAGTGAGGTCCACAAGCAACGGGGCTGGCACGTGCCTTCCCTCCTGCAGTTTCATTCTGTCTTTTATAACACAAGGCTATGGTAACCTTCTTGTTTTTCTACCTGCCAGGCCACCAGCTCTTAGAAGATAGACCCTATCTTCTCCTCTTTACGTAGCAGATATAGCACACCGTCTGCACAGCAGACAAACTCTTATTGCTTGAACAAACAAGTGAATGTAGGAAGGGCTAAGAGAACAGGCAAGGGTCACAGGTCGCCTATAGCATCCCTACTGTAGAGGCCGCTGACCTTCTTGAGGTCTCTCTTCCTTTCCAACATGTACAAGTTCTGATCAGAAACTTCCAAGGCTACCCCGAGTTTTACTAACCTGCTTTAAATTTTCAAAGTGGTCAAAGACTATGCGGGAAGTATTAAATTCTACTGTGCATGAAAATGTTTTTTAAAAAAATGAAATTTCTATTTTTCTGTAGTCCTCGCGAGTTGTAGAACATTTTATGATCAATAAAAAATAAAGCAATGCTTTCTGCGGACATAGAAGCACCCTTGTATGACTGCTAACGTTAATATGCAGATTTCAGGGAATCTTTGCAAGATTCGTTTTTCATTTGATCTTTTTTTTTTTGGAAGAATGTTTGATGTAGGTGGACAGAGGTCAGAGAGGAAGAAGTGGATCCACTGCTTCGAAGGAGTCACGTGCATTATATTCTGCGCCGCCCTCAGTGCCTACGACATGGTCCTGGTGGAAGATGAAGAAGTGGTAAGCGTAACAGGGAAGCAAGACCAAAGCCAAAGCCAAGCACCGTACTGCCAGAGGTGCCAGGGCAGACACTGCCGCCCGCGCCAACTCCGCGCAGGCTTCCGGCACTGCACGGGCTCACGGTGCTTCCCACCAACAGCTGCGTCCCCCGTTGCATGCAGGCGTCCTCATGCTTCACACTCTCATCTTTTCTCTCCACCAGAACAGGATGCACGAGAGCCTTCACCTGTTCAACAGCATCTGCAACCACAAGTACTTCGCCTCCACCTCCATCGTCCTCTTTCTCAACAAAAAAGACCTCTTTCAAGAAAAAGTGAACAAGGTGCACCTCAGCGTCTGCTTTCCAGAGTACACTGGTGAGGTTCTCTCGATTCCGTAATGATGAATGGTTGTCAGGGCCCAGAGCTTCCCAGCTGCCTCTGACCTTGCATAGCTAGGAGGATGAGTCATGCGATCAGAGTGGAAATAGGCTCATGGCCCACGCTAAAGAGGCTCTTGCAAATAAGGAGGAATCTCCCCTATGCTGTGCCCAGGAAATGCAACCCCCCCAACGGGTGGAAAAGTGCCCATCGGTAGACAGCTGTTCCCCTAATAAGACCTCAAGCAATGCTACCTACTATATTATATGACTTGGTTATAGGAACACAACTTTTATTACAGATGGGGATTTTTTAATGTACATCCTAATGGAAACTTATAACGCTAGATTACCTCAGTGCCTTTTCATGATCTGAATTGTTGCAGAAGTACAACCCAGATGAGTTCAAGAGTAACACTGTAGCCTCCTCTTTGTCTCATTTCCTTGGTTCCCAGAATTTTGTTTTATTTCATTTTTTAAATTTTTTTAAAATGTGTTTTTAGTACAGGGTCTACAGGGTCTCACTACACAGATTGGGTTCGCAATGATCCTCCTGTTTTCAGCCTCCCAAGATCTGGGATCACAGGCACATGCCACCATGCCCAGTCTCAGTTGCCTTCTCAGAGGTGAGGCCAGCGTAGCATGCCAGGCACTGAACCCCCATCCCTGTGTCTACCTAAGCAAGTGCTTTAGTCCACTGAGCTACGTGGCCAACCCCTGTGCCAGAATTTTAACTCAGTGCTGTTAGTGAGTGAGAAGTGTGTTTTTGTTTTTTTTTTTTTTAAGTGGCAAAGTTTTTCATCTATAGTTAAATGCTCTGTTGATAATGAAACTGCATAAGATGAAAAGATGTATAGTTTAAACAAAATGGTACAGCCAACCTCTCCTTTTCGGTGCACGGGAGAGTTCAGATGCACAAGGACCACGCAGTGTTATCACAACAGATACTTAGGTTAGTTAATCTACAACTAATGCTTATGTCATCATTATAGAATTATAAATGTATTTACATGTTTACACATTTATCATGTGATTTGATACAAGGATGATTCCAAACTTAATATTAAACCAAACATAGCCGTGAGTAACAGATGTAAACCTATCTACATCTCTTTAAACAACATTGCTTACAGAAACTTTTAGTTTGGAAAGAAATGAACTCTGGACCTCCAGTGACAAAGCGGTCCCACACAGTGCGCTCCTAGGGCTTCCTAAAGCTCCCTCTGTCGCTCACCTCTTCTGCTAGCTACTCAAGGTTCTCGTTCTATGTCTCAGATTTCCGTGTTTTCCCAAGTCCCTAAGGCTGATCAGCTTTTCAGGCGAGTACCACTACGCCCAGTCTCAATTGCTGTCCTAGAACTCCCCAGAGGCAGGGCTGGCATGGCAGGCCGGGGATCGAACCGGAGGCTCTCGCTGCTGCTTGCAGGCGCTTTACTCCACTGAGCTATCCGGCCGACTCCTAGGCAATGATTCTTGCAACCGCTTCTCAAAGCGTCAGCTCATTTTGCAAGCCCAAGAGCAACGCGGGAGGCTCCTGTGTCGTGTACTCTGGGACGCTGCGTTTCAGCCCTGTGACGTTTCGCTTTTGCCATTTAATATTTCTTTAGGGCTGGGGATTGAAAGGTAGCTGTAGGGGTGCTCGGCACGTGCCCGACCAGGGACCCCGAACCTCCTACCTGTCCTGTATATGCGCTTGCATCTGTGTCAAGTTCTCGGGGAGCGGATTGTCCTATAAGGCCACTCATTGCGCCATTTTAGCGGCCCTCTGCTTGGGACCCCACCTGGCTCTTTTCCGTCTTTGCTCCACTGGACCACCATGCACTCTGCCTCTGAGCTTCCGGCACTCGCCTCCCGGTGCCCTCGCTCTACTAACTCCTCAGTCAGGGTTTCCCTGCCTGCCCCTCTCAGCTCTCCTTTGTGCTCGGTGTCGGAGCCTGGAATCCTCTCTGTTCGATTCCTGCAGTTCACCTGCAATACCCATGCATGTCCGCCAGAGCGGCGCCTCCCAGCGTAGCGCGGTAAGCTGTTCCCTCTTGCTCTTTTTATCTTCCATTCGCTTTTTTGCCCACTTTCTTCTAAAATATAGGTCCAGGTGCAGCTCACGCACTGCCGTCGTCAGCCGTCTTCCATCTCTCCTGTTTATATACAGGAACATGCACAAGTACAATGATGTAGACAGCTGAATTAGGTAGAAGTATAGGCAGTCGGCAGCGACAGGCCCTCAAGGAGACAATATGGAACACACCCTCACTTTGCAACTTAGGAGAGACAGACACTCCTCGCTGTGGGTCAGACCTCAAGACAAAAGAGGAAACAAACGCAGCCACACACTTCCCTAGGGATGGGCATCAGAGATTGATATTCTAAATAAGCATCAATGACCTTGAATGAATCCGCATGAGTCACTGACCCAACTCCCAACAGGAAGGGAGCCTGGCCCATGTTTGTGCCCCTTGCTGCAGGACTTGCTTCCTCACTTGGTCCTGGATTTAATCAATTTGACCTGAGCAATGGTGCCTGTAATCTCATTGGCTGACCATAGTTTGCTCCTGCCTCATGCCCAACTAAGCGAGTTCCCATGTTCTCCAGCACCTTAGACCTGCCTCAACGCATGGTTTTACTCTATAATGGTCCCTGGAAGAGACATCCTCCCAGGGATCACCTGCTCGGGGCACCTTTCTGTCCCTCTCTCAGACAGGAGCTTTTTTTCCCCCCCAATAAATATAATCTACGGTTAAACTCCATTTGTTCCTAAAATTCGTTCTTCAGTTTTGGAGAACATGAATTCATCCCAGGTTTCTTTCAGGCCTGGACTTGCATTGCTTCCCCTATATCAACATGAACAGGCAGGACCTGACATGAGTGTGGATTTGTCTTAGTCCCTTGCTGTGTGAATCTGCAGTATACCTGTGTCTTAGCTGTCTGATGCAGATGGGAATTTAGCCTCCCAGCCCCAGGGGAGTGTGCATGGCTTCTAGCACCAAGCGGGCCACTTAAGTCCCTGAAGAATGACCTTCGCTGTTTGATCCAGCACATTAAATAGCACTATACCAAGTAAAATCATTACGTGGCCTGAGCATGTTTATAGTTCCACTGATCATAGCACACTGTTAATGCTTCCTCCTTTAAAACTTTGTTAACAAGGCCCAAATACCTTCGAGGACGCAAGTAATTACATCAAGAACCAATTCCTAGACCTGAATCTGAAGAAAGAAGACAAGGAGATTTACTGCCACATGACCTGCGCAACAGACACCCAAAATGTCAAGTTTGTGTTCGATGCAGTTACGGATATAATCATCAAAGAGAACCTGAAAGACTGCGGACTTTTCTAAGCCATCTTGCCTCTTCTACTTCTGTTCACGTAATCATTTCAAGATAGATAACAAAGGGTGCTGTGGGATTAGGCTGAATGGTCATTAGCTTATCTAGATGTATAACTCGCATTGCAAAAAAGTCCCCTCCCCCCAAAAAATAATGTTGGTGTTATTGTCACTCAAAGCCTGGTAAGCTTCAATGTCACTGTCATGGGTACACAGGGTCAATGTCACTGTCATGGGTACACAGGGTCTCTGATATCATCCTTTCTAAGCACATATGTTGTCTGTGGCCACAGCACCACCAATGTGCCCAATCTCACCTAGACACATGCATTTTGGTAACTATAAGAGTAGGCTTCAGTGCTGCTGAGTTTGCTTAGAAGTAAGCCTCTGTAAGTGGGATGTTTTTCATCTTGGGCTAATGACAGAGTATTCCATATGACTGTCTGTCATGAGCCAGATTCCACGCACTCAGATTTACTGACCCCACACTCAGGCCTGCACTGTGCAGCCAATTCATGTAGGCTGAGCGTTTTCCTGGTCAGCTTAGCAGTTGCCAAGGGGGTGTGCATCACACACGCTCCTGCTGAAGGGCAGCCACATGTCCAGGATCAGCCTGGGTGGCTTTGTCTACTAAATTCTGTCCTCACAATTCCCGTGGTGGTGAAAATTTAATACCGTACCTCTTTCCACTGTGTTGGGAGAAGCCAGGAGACAGGGTAGAGCTAAATCCACTGTGTGAGGTGCCAGGGAGCCCCTGCACGTCCCCAGCAGAGAAGCTGCTTCCCACTTTTTATTCCACAGTGGTGTGGGACACGAGTGAGTAGGAATAAGCAAATAGGAGGTGTTGAGAGAACCACTTCAGCTGCTGTATTTATACCTAACAGCACTTCTACATATATCTTCTTTTAGTAGTTAGGCCTAATTTTGCAAAGCTTAATTGATACTTTAACAACTAGTTCATGCTATTTACAGAGATTAGAGATGGTGTACGTGTGTGTGTGTGTGTGTTGCATGTGTATGTGTGTTGCATGTGTGTGTGTGTGTGTGTGTGTGTGTGTGTGTGTATAGTAGCGGTAGGAGCAGGAGCAGGAGTAGGAGTATTTTTTTCTTTTGTTTGCAGGGTCAACTCTTTCCAAAATACACCCTTAAGGGTGGTTCATTATCACCTTTCATTCTGGTGAGGGGTGGAGTGTGAGTCCGAGAACTAGATCAGCGCATGCTACATGCAGTGATTCGTACGAGGAATCTAGTCAGCTTTTCCAAGCTATGTGAAATGCCAAGATCCTAGTAAGCGATCAGCCCATCTACCACAGCTCTGCAGACGCTGGCAGCCCTGCCGCCAGGCACGGCTGCTTCCTGCATAACACACTTCCGTTCTGAGCAGGCAAAAACTTTTCAAAGCTTCCCTCCAATCTTAAGATTCTATACAGAAGCACATTTTCCTCACAATAAAAACTATTGTCCAACTAAACAATGAATTTTAATTAAGGAGAGAAAAGTGAACAGAAAAAACAATAAGAGACGTGTGGTATTTCTTTTAGATAGAAATTTGTAAAGTTTCTTATTTTTCGGTTTGGGTTCTCGAGCTGATGCAGATGCAGCGTTTTGATCTAACTGAAAGTAGTAACAAAATGAAAATATAGGACAATTTGCTTTCAGCCAAAGAAGTTCACCTTGCAAACAGTAACATTAAAGCTGGCCAAAATTCAAATGCTCACTTTAATTGAAATATTCAGTTTTTTGATTGTACAGTGGGTACTTTGGTTTTAAAGCACTGGGTTGGAATATACTTGGCAGCATAGCTCGGCAATACAGTGCTTTCCTAGCATACATAAAATTCTGAGTTTGATCCCCAGAATCACAGACAAACAGACAGACAGATGGTCAGGGCAAACAGACAGACAGATGGTCAGGGCAAACAGACAGATGGACAGAAAGACAGGTGATTAAACAGAGAGATAGATAAAAAGGCATCTTAAATGGAAAACATTAGTTCACAGTTGCTCAATCAGATGTTCAAACAGAGTGTAATGAAGGCCATGCAGACGTAGAATGGTTCCTCTCTGTGCCGTTGGAGATTTCTCCTCGGGACTCAGAGCAAGGCCTGGTCACGTTTCCTCAGATCTTCAGGCCCTATGTGCTCCATCAGACTTGTAACATACTGGGCTCCATTCCCAGCTCAGGTTTCCCCAAAAATTCCATCATACCACTATCTCAGGGACCTGAGACCACGTAGACTTTGACCCCATGGAGCCACGAGCAGTCAGTCCTTGCACAGCTTTGGCGGAAGCATGAATTGATCAGTAGATGAGACTTTGTACCCTGGAACTAGTCATTAGAGAGATAAGCAAAGAGAATCACTAAGTGCCCAACGGTGCCTCTGCATCAAAATATTATGACAGCTGTCATGTCATCAGCTCTATGAGAAACAAGTTTCAAATCATATGGAATCTCTAATTATCATAAATGTCCAATGCACTACAGATTAGCAAAATCTATTAATAGTAAGGCTTTGCACACAGCATATACGTGGGCAAACATGTTTTCTGCACTATGAAGCTGTTTTATTACAGATACTTTTCCCTGATCCATCATCCTGCTAGCCCACAGTTGTGTTTTAGGATACTGCCAGAGAGGCATTCATGCTTGACTTAGCCAAATACTTCGAACATGGGGAAAAATAAATGTTTTGCTTTGACTTGTATATCTTCGGTACTTTAGAATCACAAGTAGACATGCAGGTTGAAATGCACGACTGTTATCCATAGAACGTTTGTAAGCATTATGGAAGAAATTGCTAGTCATGTAACTTACATTAAAAAAAAAAAAAAATAGCAGCCAGTTGTCTATTCTGGATGGAGGAAATCGCACTCCCATAAGCAGAATCCCTGCTCTATGAGTGCTCTTTCTGACTCTCTTACAAACTTGTCGGTAGCCACATGGGGGCGCACTGACATCATGTGTTTTTTAACCTAAATGTTACAAACATAAATTTAGATTACCAATAACTTTAAAGAAACAGATAAGACCCAATTAAGAATAAGTGAATTTTGTGCTTTTAGCCCTGTTGGACACGATATCTTCTGATAGTCATGAGGTGCAATAGCTTAGTCAAATTCATGGGTAATAAAGTTATTGAAGTAGCTCCAAATGTGTGGTGTATGTAGATATGTAATCTCTTCTCATGATTGTATTCTGATTTTTGTCATTTTTAAGCTGTTGTTAAAATCTAAGCCACCATTGATTTTGTAGAGCATGCTTTTCCTTTAATCAGCATTGTGTTTCAAATACTCATTAGCTCAGGTAAAGAAAAAGGCCTTGAAGGTTGACAACTACTAGGTTTGCGAGTTGTAATCAATGGACTGCTTCATAATGTCTTTTCAGTAAATCAAAGTAAAATTCCATTGTGCTAAAGCATAATCCGTCTCATTATTCTACTCATTGCAACTTCTTTAAATGTCACTCCACCTGATCAGGAGGAGAACGGGGACTCTGCGACATGTCCCTTATGTCTGCCACTAATGCCAGCCACTCAGCCTTAGTCATGGCACACTTCTTATTTTAAGCTGTATTTGTCACACTAGTTAAGCAATACCTAGAGGCACATGAAAGAAAAGAGAAATAAAGAGATCCTAACTTACTCCTGAGGGATAGACATGGCCCTCTAATTATGACGCTTTCCAGAAAGGGACAATCTATGAGACACACAGGCAAAATCATTATTTTATTTACAAAACACTTATCCTTTTATGCTTAAACAAAACCAAGCACACATATGTGGTTGAAAAATGTTTTCTAATCTATAATGTTGTGAGTTTTCTGAAAATTAAAAAAGCATTATTGACTTCTACCACAATATCAACACCAATGGAAAATATTTATATTTTTATTCATTAAAATCCTTCTACTAAAGGAGTAGTGCTATAAAGCTTACCATTCTGAAAAATCCACTCAGAACACCAGAAAAACTGATGATCTCTATAACAATCACTTTATTCACCTAAGCATTTGAGTATTTTAGGTTGCTTCAAAATATTGGTAGAAAAGTGAGCATTTAGATAAAACACAAAGAATGCGAGATGATTCACCAAGAAAGAAACCATCGTCCTTCTCTTGGAATCCATGTCCCTGCTTCTGTCAGTTCACAGTGTGACCATAAATCCTTAGTCTCTCCCAGATTCAAAACTCCATCACTGACCAGGTTTGTTCACTGGTGTGATGTGCTTTGGGGGATCCCAGGGCCAGAGCATTGCCATTTCTACACTCAAAGCAAAAATGGATGCACACAACTCAATTCTACTCTTGTAGGCAGCTGAGTTAGATAGGGAGATGATACACAATCAGCCAGGATGAGGCCCTCAGAGGATGCCCATACAGTCCAGAGGACAGGATGCCTTGCAACTGTGGAGAGACAGACTTGGCTGCCTGCCAGACCTCAAGATAGAAGAACAAACAAGTGCATGCTTCCCTAAAGAGAAGCATCTGGATTGCTCTGTCTTTGTCACCTTGAGGAAACCAGGAAGAGTCACGGATGCAACCCCCTCCAGGGAGAGCCTCTATCCTATATTCATGCCTGCTTGCTTGACTCCCCCCATTTGATCCCCAATTTAATCAATTTCATCTGAGCAGCTGTGCTTGTAATCTCACTGGTTCATTTTAGTTTCGTCCCACCTCATACCCATCTAGCAAGTGCCCGTGTTTTCCACCTTAGACCCACCTCACCTCACTTATTATTTTATTGTATTTTATTAATTTCAATTAAAAAAGAAATAGCAATGCAACAGTTTCAAAACGCATCAATAAGACAGCCACTATAATCAATGTAATGCAGACTGTTGTCTTCATAGTAGTTGTTCATACTACAAGATGCAGACATAAATTTCCTAAACCCCATTGGTACAACTATTTATTCTCATTGAACTAAGAGAAAGTAGTTGCTGTATAAAAATCCCAAGAAAAGGCAGATTTGCTAGCCAACCCACTCTGGTCTCCTTCTGTCCCTCTCTTGAACAGGAGCATTCTTTCCCCCAATAAATATATTCTACTTTTAACTTCCATTGTTTCTTAAAACTCATTCTTCACTTTTGGAGAACATGATCTTGTCCCAGGTATTTTTCAGATTGGGAGTTTCATTCCCCTATATCACGGACACAAAAAAAGAGACAGATGCTTCTTGTTTTTCACAATTCTATTTCATCTGAATATGAAAGAGGAGCAGTGGTCCGGTTCAGGGTATTTGAGGAGACCTCAGAGGCAAGAGGGTTTCTGTGACCTTTGCCCTTCTCTACAGTAGGTCACAAGGCCCAGAGGGATCCCTCCTAGCCTTGCCCTGAGGATCTGAACAAGCAGGCCTGGCCAGGTTCCCCTGTACCAGATGGCAGCCCCTTGCATGCAATCTTAGTTTGCATGACTATCTAGTCTTTATGAAGCAGAAGCACAGTTCTCCCTCTTTCTTTGGGTCTTTGGTAGGTATTCCTAACATGACTCCCGAGCATCCCATGTCACATGAGATTGGATTAAATAAATTAGGACATTCCTTTGATTAACATGTCTTTCCTCACAGAGGTCTCAGCCATAGCCTAATGATCATTAAGGAAAATATACTTTCCTCCTACAAAGCCTTCCTCATTTCATGTAATGAGCACATCACTTTTTTCTGAGGTTCTTTTAAAGCTTAAACAGAAGTGGAAGCCCCTGCCCAATGATATTCTGGACTCTACTTGTAGACGCTCCATTGAGTACTGAGATGTCAACAGCAAACTACTAACCAGGCATTTTGTTGTGAATTTGTGGCAGCAAGCTCTCCGGAGTTGTATTTTCCTTGGGCAAAGAGGTAAGATCATTCTAGAGAATCCAGAGCAGGATGCTATCACTTAATTTAAAATCCCAGTTCCAGCTTCAAACATCTGGGAACCCTGAGTCATTGTTTATTTTAGGTGGTAATTTCCAAGCTCTTCACTACCACAGCCAATGTAAACCAAGCTTCTGAACCAGTGATTTATTTTGAAAACTGATACCAGAGCAAGCTTAACTGTTACTGAAAGAAACCTCAAACAGGAAGAAAAAGAATGCAAAAAACTAATAATAATAACAAACATTTGAAGTATGACTTAAATGCTTAAAAAAAGAGGATTTCTTCTCCTTGTCAGTTTTAAATGGAAGGCTTACAAGTGGCCTTCATTTCTGGGAGACGCCAAGCTGTTAACATTTCTCCTTGACAGCACTGCCCAGGCCTTCTGTCGCTGGTCTACAGGGCTCCCCAATTTTTGCTACCAGGAACCAATTTCATAAGAGATGATTTTTCCACAGCCTGAGAGCGCAGTTCACCTGGTTGAGTGACAAGTGGGTCACAAGCTGGCTTCTTCTCATTTTGGGATGATGCATATGCTCTATTGAAATGCACAGTAGGGGACCGCGTGCCAGTGGAGAGGCTCTGTGCTGACCTCACCGCCTGCACAACCTCTGCGAACGTTGGCAGGTGCCAGAAAATGCCATTGTCCTGATCTAGGAGCAAAAATGAAAGATCTTGCAGGGTGTGCGTGTGTGTATGTGTGTGCGTGTGTGTGTGTAGACCTTTATTATTTTTATTTTTTTTAAAAGAGAATATCTTAGATCAGAATAAAAGCCAACTTCCTAGTGGAAACTCCATATTCAAAGACAACTAAAACAAAAAAAAAATAAACACAATCCCATGAAAGTAGATCTCGTATTTTAAATAAAAGGACACAAGGAAACTTTAGAAGCAATGGTTGCAGTTTTCACCTTCATTGTAACAATGGTGCCACAGGCACAGGTGTACTCACATGTTCAAACTCAATGAATTGTTAGCATTAATATGGGGAGGTTTCTGTATTAACTATATCTCAATAAAGTTGCTTCAAAAAAAGGGAAATTGCATTGGTAATTTAGGTTTGAATGGAGTCTCTTTATTGGCCAACTTGTACACAGTAGTCATTGTCCCCTCCAGGGTCAGGCTGCTTGCTAAACAGATGGAGAATGTCAGGCCACTAAACAAGTGTAACAACCTAATCTGTCACCAAAACATGCTGTCAGCGGTGACTATTTTTCTAGACAAGATGTTTGGAGCAACTGGGAAGACTGAAGAACTCTGGCCAGTGATCCAGCTCTGGAAAGGGACCTCCCTCTGTGGGTCAGAGCAGGTATGGGTGCATGGCGCCCACCTCACCAGAGTAGCGTACACAGACTTGGCCTTCAGGTACTTGCGTGTGTTTGGTGGCACGAATTACACCCTGCCAAATATTCTTCAGTTGGGGGCCATCTTCAGCTGGGCAACATTTCTCCATGAGCAATGCAGAGCAGAGATATATGGTCAGAAATGACCTCTTTGACCTGACCAGTAAAGCCAGAACTCCACCTGCATAGCCACCCTGGTCGGGGCACACTGACGTGAAATGTCCCATTCAGGTTTGCTGATGCGTAACCATCGAAAGGCTTGAACAGCTGCTCTGCCACTGCGCTACGGTTGGCAGCAGAAGCGCACATGGTGTATCCTTCACATCCTCCTGAAAACATAGCGCAGAGCAAGCGCTGGGGGCTTGCAGTTGACTGGACTCCGTGCTGAGTAGAGCCGCACACTGGTTGGCCCAGACTGAGTACTACAGAGACTCAGGAATCCCAACAATGGTGCCCCTTTGTCAGTTCATCTAGTCAGGCTCCCAGCCAAAGAGGAACTCTGCTGGTGGAACGACGACCTCTCCAGAAAGTTCACGGAAACATTCTTAGTGCAGGTAGGAGGAGCTCTTCACCAAGAGCAAAAGGCTGTTTAGCCTCAGCTCTGGGCTCATTATTCTGCTGCCTATGGAGTGAGGTTACCCTGCTGTGCTCCATGACCTCCTGAACACAGTCTACCCCGTTAGCTCAATCTTCTGCCAGTTATGAATCTGAATTCACTGACAAGCACCCTCTGCCTTAAAATATCCGTGCTTTTTTTCTTTTCCTTTTCATGGATTTATTAGCTCAAACTTTAGTTTTTTTTTTTTTCCTTTTTTCAGAAATGCTCTCCATGAAGGGCCAGCCAAATAGCTGAGCAGATTAAAGCACCTGTAAGCAGGCGCCAGGGCCAGGGGTTTGACCTCCAAGCCTGCAGTGCTGGACCCGCCCCCGGTGCACTCTGAGATGGCAATTGAGCCTGGGCATGGGAGCATGCGCCTGTAATCCCAGCCCTTGGAATGCTGTAACGGGCAGATAGCTATGAGTGTGGTCTAGTAGTTAGATCCTGAACACCCTGTAGACCTTGCCCTAAAATGCAAAAAAGAAAGAAAGAAAGAAAGAAAGAAAGAAAGAAAGAAAGAAAGAAAGAAAGAAAGAAAGAAAGAAAAAGAAAGAAAGAAATGCTCTCCTTGGCCCAGTGAGATAGCTCAGCAGTCTAAAGTGCCTGCTTAGGCAAGTTTAAGCAAGCGCACAAGGACTACAGTTCAATCCCGGCACCACATGCCACATCAGCCCTGCCCCAACTGCGGGCTGAGCCAGCCACCAAAAAAAAAAAAAAAAAGGAAACAAAAAAAGAGAAAGAAATGCTTTCCCCACCTGCCAGGTCCAACATCAGCGCCTCCGATTACCTTGTGCTTCCTGAGTCACCGTCTCCATCCACGTTGTGACCTTCCTGCTTCAGCCTCCCAGGGGGACAGAATCACAGGTGTACCATTGTGCCAGGGTCAGAAATGCAGCCCTTATTTTTAGCTTTCTATACTATGTGCATGCTTCGTTTAAACTCTGATTTTAAAATATCTTCATATAAAAAATCTTTCACTGAATCATATAGTAATATTCAATTGTGTATAACAAAATTAATTTGAAACAAATAAATTATTGATGGAATTTGGCAATTATGTTAATCAATATTAAAATTTGGAATGAATATTCATGTTTTCATGCTGAGAATAAAACATTCAACATGTTATGTTCACCAGCATTCCACATCTAGATGTCTGAGGATTATGATCTCTCATATAAAACCTAAAATTATATGTATGGTGTATCTGTACTTCCGCATTTACGCACAAAGTGTAGCTTAGGGAATTCATGCTAAGATCTTCCAGTTGCCAGTTCCCTCCATTGTCTTTTTTTGAACTTATAAACTGATGAAAACTGGTAACAACTGTCAGAGGTTTTGTCTGCTTGATGTAGAGAAGGAAGTCAAGTTTCTATGACCTCTTCTCAGTCTTCATGGAGACTCTAAATACCCTTCTAATTATAATTACAAAAGTGAATGAACTTTAAACTGTGGGAACTACCCTTGAACTTGCCCTTTCTTAAACTCACAAACTTGGCTAATCTAGTTCAGGTTTGCAATTTTTTTGTACACATTCCTGAGATTGCTTTAATAAAATTTTAATTAAAATGTCTAGAATTCAATGAATTTCTGTGCTCCTGCCCTGACTCCATGCGATCACTCAACTCTGTTTATCTTCCAGCCACTGTAATTATTTTATTTTCTATTTTTAAAGAGATTTGCAAGGCACGTTTTGTCCATGAACAATGACCAGATCAGATAATAACCAACTTACAATCTATTACACTCACACAGAGCCTGAATGTTGAGCGTACACAATTTGATTTTCTGATAATTACGTCAGCCTCAAATGCACCGTGATATTCACCTCCTGAATGCACTGTTTCCTACTTGAAACCCTTTCTTCTTTTTCTCTTAAAGTCTGACTGCATGAGAGACTCATTCTCAAACTCAGTCTCAGGAGAGGTAAGGAGTTTCCTGTTCCTCTTTCCACGTGGACTGGTGACAGCCAAATGCCCAGCTGGGCCACGGCATTTTGTGGGTGCTCCAAACCCAGGCTGGTGGCATGCCAGATGCACACATGCTAATTAGGACATTAATCTCCCACCATGCACTGGCTGTGCCTGTTAGGGCTGTGCAAGAAGCGTGTCACAGTGCTAAAGCACCTCATCAAGTGACTCGTGTGGGACCTGACCTCACTGCTAAACCTACAGGACAGTTAAGGAGGCAGAAAACCATGGCCGAGCCTGAACTGTGACATGCACAGCCCTTCTCTGCCATACGATGGGCATGAGCAGAGCACCATGAAGCCACAGCACTGAGGATTCCAAAGGCATTATTGATTCGTGACCATGTGGCTCTATGGGGATTTCTTATTCAAAGGGACATTTTCAAATGAGAAAAGTATATTTTCCTTTAGACTTCTATTGCCTTGGGCCATAATGGATAGTTTACTTTTATTTATGTATTAATATTATATTGTATTATGGCTGGCTCAGCCTGCCCTGGGGGTGGGACCAGCATAGCATGTGGTGCCCGGGATCAAACCGTGGCCCCTGCAGTTACCTAAGTTTCCTTAAGCAGGTGCTTTAGACTGCTGAGTTATCTCGCCAGCCCCATAATGGATAGTTTATGCTATGGACTGTTTGGTTCTATATGGGAGAACATTTCCAACATCATTTATCATTTCTTCAATTTTATTATCACTGTGAAGAAAACCAGTTGCCGTACTGCAACGCAATCACGTCCTGAGCTTCAAGTTGCGCGTGTGGCTCACACGTGGTCTGCTATGGGGACTTAGGCAAGCGAGGAGCCACAGATGCTGGCTTCACAAACAAACAGAGACAAGCACGCTCTCTGCTGTGGAGAGAACGCTGAGAGGGAGGAGGGTCATGTGACCATGCTTTAAACACTTCAGGCCGCTCCCTGCATTCTCTCCCCTGTTAGCTGCACAGCCTGGAGTGGATCTCAGCTTCTTAGCGTCCAACCCTGGAGGACAGGAAAAGCAATCACTCCTGCAGCTTAAGGAACAGGGACGTCTAAAGGAGCACTTTTGGAGTACTTAGTGGAGGGCCAGAACTGCGTCGGAGGAGCAAACAGAACAGCTCCCATGCAACGACTCAGGCCTCTGACAAAACAGGAAGAAGCTCCCAGTGCTACAGCAAAGGGTTTGCTGGAAAGAGGAAGAGATGCACAACATGAAAATGAACAACGAGGTTTGGAAGTGTCCCCTAGGAGAGCCCTACCGTGACTACAAGCCCAACGTTACAGGACCGTTTTGATTGATTGTGAAGATCGGCTCCTCTCACTGATGGCACTTCTTTGAGCCTTTGCTCTACTAACAACTAACTATATTCATCACGTGAAGCAGAAGGATGTCTTCATTTTGCTATGAATCTGTTCGCCAGCCCATCACTGTCCTCATCCGCTCCTAGGCTCCCACCTGCACGTGTTCAGTTCTCCAGCAAATGCTCCTGCACCCCTGCACCCTCAAGCATGACACTGGGATCATTCAGGTTCAGTCTGAGGTGCCTGTCGCCAAGAGGCTTTCAGCTGCTGCAGAATTTCCCACCCTCAGCTAGGTCAACACCAAACGAGTCAAAGAAGATGACAGGCTGAATTCTGTCTCTCCAAAACTGCTAGGTGGAAGACGCATCCATGCAGAAGCAGTCTTTGGAAGGGATAGTTTTGTGATGTAAGGAGCCCAGGAGCATGGAGTATTACCTAATGGATTCTTTGCCGTTTTATAGGTGTCCTGGGGACTTCCTCTCCCCTTCTGTCACGCAAGGTGACAAAGAGCATGGCCCTCCAGGTACTAGAAAGCAAGGCATCTGCTGGCACCTTGAACTTGGCTTCCCAAACTGGAGAAAATGAGTGTCTTCTGCTGGTCAGGCACAGATGCCGGCAGAGCAGCCTGAGCACCGAGGGGACGGATGGACTTAGTCAGACACGTTCTTAGCACGAAATCAGCTTCACTCCCATTCCATTAATGCTGTCCATCTTTCTACTTTCACATGTGAGAACATTTTATCATTATAGGTCTGTGGCACTTTAAGCCCCCACATCCGCTGTGCAGAGTTGGCAAACATACTCATGCATCTACCTTTCTCCCACCCCCCACTTCTTTGGCCCTTTGCCACTAGTAAAAGATCTGTTTTCCTGTTCTCTCTTCCCCCACCCCCACCCCGCAGCTCAGACTCATACTGAAACTCTTGTTTTTAGCCTTCGTATCACTGGGATTTCAGGCAAGCACCACCGTGCCTGATCTCTGTGGCCAGCTCAGTGCACTGGGGTGGCAGGGCTCATGCGGCATGTGGTGTGAGGGACTAAACCCCAGTCCCTGCACTTGCCTAAGTAGGTACTTAATCCACTGAGCTATCTCACCTGCCCTCCTATGCCCTTTTATTTTGCTCTTTAAAATACTAATAGTTCGGGTTTTTCATTTAAAAAGAAACTGGAAGGGCTGGCCAGATAGTTCAGTGCTCTGAAGTACCTACTTAGGCAGAGCGCAGAGGCCGGGGTTCGATCCCCAGCATGCTGAGCCAGCCTGCCTGCAGGGCACGCTGACATTGCTATTGAGACTGGGTGTGGTGGCACGCACCAGTGCTTGCGAGGCTGTAAATCAGGAGAATCACTATAAGTCCAAGCTGTGTACTGAGGCACTATAGACCCTGTAGACCCTGTGCTAAATTCATTTTTAAAAAATATTTTAAAAAGAAACAGTACAATATGTAAGCTTGTATGTCTGATTTATTCCATTCAATGCATGGCCTGAAGGTGCATGCTCCTCAAATGTCTGCCACTTGATGGCAGAGCGCTGTGGTGCTGGGTATGGATTCCAGGTCATCTCTACCCATATGTGTGCTGACAGACATTCAGGCCCCTTTAAAGATTCAGTGCCGTGGAGCTGTGCTGAATTAAGATAGGTACGCACGCATCATTGATTCTTTGGGCAAGGTACTCAAAAGGGGATGGCTGTGTCACGAGAAATTTCCCATTTTAGTTTTACAAGGAATCTATGTGCTGCTTATGGTCACTGTAGGAGTTGACCTTTGTTAACCATGGTGAAAGGATCTTTATTCTCCACAGTCTCACCAGCAAAGCTATACAACTTTTTGAGAAGGAAACGTGACAAACGAGTTTGTTTATTTTTAGTTTTTGGAACTCACACTCAGGTTGCTAGTATTTTGATAATACTGTTTAGAATTTTTAGAAGAAGAATTAGTAATAGTGATATTCTTTATTGGATGGATTTGGTGACAGGTGTTGGCAGGTCAAAGCCGTTGGAGGTCTCATGGCCTCACTTGCTTTCGATTCTTTCAGCCCTAAGGCGTGAGGTCACGATCAAACCCTCACTTAGTAAGGGTGTTGCATCATTGCAGGCAGACTACATGTGGTGGACAGGCTATCTCTCAGTAGGGCCAGATCTTAGGAGAAGCACTATCCCGGATCTGAGGCGGTCACCTCATGGAGAAGGACATGTGCCAGTGGCCAACACAGAACACAGCTTAGCTACCAGAGGAAAAGATTTTGTGATGGAATTTTCTTCAGATACACAATGACAAGACCGTGTGGGTAAAGCATGGCCCTTGGCATTCTGAAGATTTGGCTTTTGTCCCTATGGCCCATCAAGAGCTGAGCATCAAAGATGGCTGCCTTTGAGTCACGACCTTAAAGACAGCTACATCTAAGCTACAATGCATCAGTCCTTGAACCCAAATCCCACTCTGCCAGCAATCTTCTTTGTCCTAAAACTAGAACACTACCAATCTAATTTATAACCATCTTATAAAACTCCTTAACAAAGGACAAGGTTCTCCTTAAGGGAAGACTTGCCCCTTTGTAGAAAACCAATGCAAGTTTATTCACCTGGGCCAAATTTTTCATGGCTCTCTAATTGTTCACTAAAGTGGTGTTGCTGTAATAATCTTAACACAACTTTCTCAGCTTCACTATTGCCCAGGCAATTTCACCCACATCGTCAAACACAGAAAAATGTCAGTATTTAGGTTGAGATGGCCCGAAAAAATAAGCAGCAAACTACTTGAAGCACAGTTGTACCACGGTGGCCTAACGTCAGTCACACGCTCTTAGGCACAGGCACACCAGCAGCAGTCTGCCACACCAAGTGCATCGCCCAACCCAGAGCGTGAGCCCAACTTTCTCCTGCAGGAAGACACACACATCTCTGCTCTTCAGAAAGCATCAGTGAGATGAGACCCAAATGTACATATGAGCTAGGAAAAGGAAAGCAAGGTTTCTAAGTCTGCTCTAAATAAATCCACGCTATAGGAATACATAAATGGAAGAAAGGAAGGTAGCAAGAAAAAAAATGAATGAAAGTGATATTCTTAAGAGATTTGCAAACAAGTCCATTGATTCTTCCTCATCACTAAGCCAATCATTGCTATAATAGCGCCTTCACTGACATTTTTCAAATTTGCCTTGCTACCCCAGGGCTGATTATTAAAACCCCAGCTTTATGGGGCTCAAGAATTGAAGATACCTGTGACTGGGCAATGGGAAAGATATGTGGCTGCCTAAGTGACACCGTGGTCTGTAACACTGCATTTTCTTTCAGATGCTTCAGTGCACTTAGAAAGTTCACATTTGTGCATTTGAGGAAGATGTGAGTGGATAAGATTATTGCCTATTTTCAGAATCCTCTAGTCCAGTACAGTAAGAAAGATAGGTCATGAGTCCCCAGACTGCAAACAAGACTACAAGGAAAAGAAAAGAAATTAAGATCCAGATCAGGGGGTGCGAAGTGATAAGACACAGAGGAGAAAGTTTCAAAATGAGAGAATAAGTAACGTATTAAATATGGAAAAAGCCCATGACGATGAGGTCTGTGATTAAGGTCGTATGTCTGTCCATGACTACAATGCCACTCAACTGTTGGCGCATTGCTCTTTTATATAGTAAGGATCCTGTCTAAGTGTAGCCCCTAAGCCTCACGCACTCATAGGCGGGTGGTGCAGAGGCTGACTGGAAGGTCCTCGTTGCTGCTGAGGGCCCATCTCTGTCCCCGCCCCTTCCTTTCCCTTTACTTCCTGTCTGCCATGAGCAAGCAGCCTCTCCTCCACCTGACCCCTCTGTCATGCTTTCCTGGCACGGAGCCAGCTGGCCACCGACTGTAAGTGTGAACCAACTCTCCCTGCCCTTCTTTAAGTTGTATGTGTCAGGTGCTGTGTCCTAGGCATGAGGAAAGTGACTAAGATATTAATATTGTTCCCCACTTCTAAAATAGGCCCCATGCCAGACAAGGAGGCTACAGTGGTGAACACACAAATGTTCTGCCTTCATAGAAATTCCAGTCTAGGAGAGAGAATTCTGTTGTAGGATTAAACACCACAGAGACTATAAAATACAACATATATTAAGAATGTAATGAATATGATTCTCTAGAAGTCAGCATAGAACAGTCGTCTAGTCATAGGGATCAGGAAGATGTTTTGCAGTAGGTAAACATGGAAAGTGCATGAAAACGCAGTGACTCAATACAGTGAGGGAGGAGAGCACTTCACTCCCTCACATGTGTAAAGGCCCTGAGGTCAGAGCCGTCATGGGGCAGTGGGATGGAGCCTAGGGAGGAAGGAAGAATTAGACTGAGAGGCTGGGTCATGCAGGGTGCTCGTGAACACTCTAAGGAGCTTTTATTTGGTTTAAAGGCAACAATCTCAATAAGGAGATGGCATAATAGCATCTGACATTTTACTTATTGGTCTTTTTGTGTTTCTGGGGCACAGGGCCTTGCTGTGTGGTTCAAGCCTGGAGCCCACTCTGTAGCTGTGAGCTCTGGCTTGGCACCCAGAGAAGTCGGGCCTGCGAGGAGAGTCTGTGGGTGTGAGGACAGAGTGTTCCTCAGCAGCAGACTGCAGATGGGGGAAGAGGAAGGCACTGGGGCTCGGCCTCCGAGCTCTGCAGCACGCACTGCCACAGGGAGCTCATGGGATCAGGAAGGGAGAGGGTGCCGAGCCACACAGAGACGACAGGCAAACCCTCCAAGGGGCACAAGGTGTTCGCTTGCTCTTTCCTAGGCCATCTCCACTGTGGGGGCTTCGCTTCAGCACTTTTGTGGGTGAAGTTACCTGAAATCTGAGCTCTAAGACTGGGTGTGGTGGTGTGCGCCTGTAATCCCTGGTCTTGGGAGGCTGAAAGCAGGAGGATCACTATGAGTCCGATCTAGTAGTGAGACCCTGAACACCCTGTAGACCCTTCCCTAAAATACTAAATAAATAAATAAATAAATATCTGTGCTCTGGTTGGGAGGTACACATAGCTCAGAGGGGAGAACAGTGTCACGTGACCAAGCCAGGCCATTGGGCATGTCCCTGTACAGGAAGTCCCAGAGTACCCAACCCATCATGGTACATCCACTGATTGAGAAATACAAACTGGGAACTGGGATGAGCAATCATGAGGCCACAGCGCGATTTCTCCAGAAGGGTCTCACATCCTAGGCCTTTCCGTGTGCAGGCCGCATGGACACCCTCCTGTCTTCATCATCTGATGAGCATCTTTCTAGTTTCAGTTGATCAAAATGGTCTCTTCCAGTGGTCAGCACAGCTGGGACTCATAGTGATCCTCCTGTTTCAGCCTCTCCAGTGCTGGGATTATAGGCGTGTACCACCATGCCCTGTTTTGGGCCTGGCTCTGTGTGTCCAGGATTCTGGGGCCAGCACAGCATGCAGTACCAGGGATAGAACCCGGGTCCTTGCTCTTGCCAGGCAGGTGCTTAGACCAGCAAGCTATCTCCTCAGCCTCTTTTTCTCTTCTTTTGAGGACACATTTCATTTCTCTTCTTTCATTTTAATACCTCAAAGATGCTTCTCTGCTTGGAATATCTGAAAACTAGCTATGTTCTCCTGTCACCTGAGCAGGGCTTTCTATCTCTCTTCAGGGCCAGCAGGCAGCCCCTCTGGGAACTACACGAGCGTGCTGATGTTCCACATCTTCAAAATAGACATCAAAGAACCCAAACTACGTAAATATCCTTGAGTTCCTGAGCTCCGTCCCCTCTGTCCACTCACAGAGTGAGAACACTTCCGGGCTCTCCTGACGTGGCGTGACCAGGCGCCGAGACATTGCCGCTCAAGCATCCCCTTAGCAATGTTTGGGTGATGGAAGGCTGGGCAAAGCAAGCACAGGGACTTTCCTCAAGAAAATCGGCATATTTTCATTTATTTTCCCAGCTAGAAATATCTTCCTTGTCAGAGACATTCCAGAAGAAAGACAGGGACGCATCTGTCCCCTGGGGAGCAGGCTTCCGTCTTCTCCCAGCTGGCGGGGCAGTGCACCCTCGTCATCAACTCCTGCCTCAGTGAGAACTTGTGTGTGCTTTCTAATTTAATTTAGCTTCAGTTTCTTATTAGTAGAATTCTAAAAATATTAGAAACCATATTTTTGGATTATGTGGGTGAATAATTGAGTCATTAAGACTTTTAATAGTAATTAACTAAGTTGGCAATAGGTACTCAAAATCATCTAATTTCCAGTTTGTTTGATTTGATTACAGATGGCTGACAACTTAATGATTGCATTTTCTAATTCGAAAATGCAGCCTCATGATGGTTCAGGTTTTTTTTTTTTTTTTTTTTTTTAATAGACATAGCTTGTTGAGACTGAATTTTTTCCATATCGAATATTTGAAATTTTTTATTTATGTGTGTATTTGATGCAGTGTCTTACTACACAGCTCAGACTGATAGTGATCCTCCTGTCTCAGCCTCCCCAGCACTGGGATCAGAGGAATATGCCACCAAGCCTGGTTTTCATGGCCAGCAAGGTATACATGCAGTATTGGGGATTGAACTCGAGTCCTTGTGCTTGCCAGGCAGGCACTTAGACCACCAAGTTATTTTCCCAACCCTCCAGTATCAAATATAATGCAAAATGTAAATGTGTCCTTATTTGTTTTCATGTCCATGCATCCGTTTGCCCATTCCCCCCCCCCCCATTTCTCACCTTTCCCCACTTCGTAGTGCATCTATGTACTTGTAACTTGCCTCTCACAGTTAATCTGCCTTCTCTAAGTCTTGGGATTCTGCCCATGTTCCTAGCAGTCACATTTTCATTTGTCACATGCTGGTCCAGCTGATCCAGCAGAAGACTGCTCTGAACTGACACCACTGTGGGTCATCTTGACACTGTGGGACATCTTTTGGAAGGGAGAGAAGGGGAACAATTACTGAACATCTGGAGGAAGCAGAAGCATAAAAACAAGTCGTATGCATGCACGAGCATGTGCCAGGCTGGGAGGGAGGGCTGGGGCTTCACTCGGGGTCACAGAGGTGAGGTGCGTGCCGTGTCATCGCTGGAGAAGGACGCCCATAGCTTCTGTACTGGAACATGAACACATTCCATGTGCTGTAATGCAAGATGAAATTAAAATGGAAGAGGGCTGGCCAAGCAGCTCGACGAACTAAAGCGCCTGCTTAGGTAGACGCAGGGTCGCAGTTTGATCTCCAGGGTGCTGTGCTGGCCTCACCCCTGGGAGGCGCTGAGATGGTGATGGAGGCTGGGCATGGTGGCGCGTGCCTGTAATCCCAGCACTTGGGAGGCTGGAAGCAGGAGAATCACTATGAGTGCAATCTGGGTCTTGAGACCTTATAGACCCTGTACTAAATATATTTTTTTAAAAAAAAAGAAACTAAAATGGAGAACAGGAGAAGGATAAATAAAGACAAGGTTCTCAGGGGTTCCTTCTGCAAATGTGAGAGGAATATGTGGTCATGGCAGTGAGGCGTTGTGGTGTTTCCAAAGCGTCATGATCTCCACGGAGAGTTAGGCCCAGGCCAGTCACGTTCCAGTAGATACATACTAGACACAGTGTATTGTATTAAAGATGACTTTTCTTAATCTCACTATGAGGTTCAAGCTGGCTTTTGGCCTTCGATAGAACCCAGGCTGGCTGTGAATTTGCTGTAATCTTCCTGCCCAGCCTCCCAAGTGTTGGAATTACAGACCTGCACCACCATACCCGGCTCTATGCATGACATATAAAACTCATCATTTTCATTAGCAAAATTATATCTACTAATGCAGGATCTAAGTTAGTGGTAGGTCACTTGCTTGGTATGCCTAAGACCCTGGGTTAGATTCCCCAGCACCACACACACACACACACACACACACACACACACACACACACACACCCCTCCTGATAGACTTCTCGAGAAATCCTAACTTACTTCTTCCAGGTAATCCTGAGCATTCTCGAGCTAGAATTATTGAATATAACTTTTCAACTTTGTGTAAGAAAAAACAATCAAGATTGTTTTTAACTTTAACCAAAAAGTGCCTAGATAACTTTCTCCTTTATTTCTAAGTTTCCAGTCTATAACTTCAGTAACCATGCTTTTCCTTCTGGGTTTTAGTAATGAAACTATTAACAGATTTTTCCAAGGAAAGTTTTCAGCATAAGAGCCGAGGCCTGAACCACACGGAGGAGCGTGCACACGGAGGGTGGGCTCCACTCACCCCAAATGCTGCTGCCGGCCCTGGGCTTCGAAATACAAGTAATAATTCAAGCATCAGCTGTGCAGAGCTTCTCCACTGCTTTACTTTCTGAGAACGGCTTTGGTTTGGCGCTTGATCTCGAGCTCACCTTCAGTGCAGGTCCTAAGAAGCCCCTGCTCTCAGCTGGGGTGGACACAATGGCTGGGGAACAGAAGAGCAGCATGCAGTCTCCGCACCGCGCCGGACCCGTTCTGCAGTGCTGTTCACTACTGTGTTTCAGGTTTTCTGCTCCTGGGCACGCTGCAGCCTCCCTACACCGGTGTCTGCCGGGCCTGGCTGACAGGAGGCCTCTGCTGTTCACATGTGGTGTGTGCTGCCCCCTACCGGAGAAGGGCGGAGCCACGAGGCCTGCGCTGCGGCCCCTAGCTCCAAGGCCTAGAGTCTGCTTTCTCCTTTCCCAGTTGAGCAATTAGAGATACTTAAGCGCATATAGTTAATTTCGACCGTCACGTGCATTCCTAGAAATTAAAAGTCTAGTCCACAGTGACAGACCACACCCACGCTAAATGTCAACAAAGGACACCCTCTGACCTAGGAAAGGATTAACGACAGCAGCTCTGCAGGACCAGGGCCGGGGGCACAGCACAGCTAAAGCGGCCTGGGTGTAAATTCAGCCACCCCTGAACCGTGTGCCATCTCGGTAACCATCAAAGAGCAAAGCTTGGTTTTATCATCTATGAAATGCAGAGGTTGCATATCCCATAAAATTGCTGGAGAATTAAATTCTACTCAGAAACCACTTATGACAGCATCTGGGACATAATACTCATTTAATAGACAGCAAAACAATAATAGTTATTCAGAAAGCCCATCCCCATTTTCTGAACACAGAACCACAATTTCTCCAAGAGCCACGTCTCGTCCTCATTCAGGGCCTGTGAGCGAGTCGACCCGCTCGGTCCAAGGAGCATCGCCGCACCTGGGAACCGTGGTGCACGGACGCGTCACGGGCTCCTTCTTGGTGTGCAAGTCATCTCTTGGGCGTTTCTTCTCCACACTAATCTTCCCTCTCCGAGTACAACCCGCTGGCCCTGGTAAGCAGTAGCTGTCTCTCCCCCAGTCTTAGAAATCCGATGCTACCTTGCGTGGCCCAGCTCCAGAAGATTCTCCCAGGGTCACGGCACGGAATCTGCTCTTTTCCACCTCTAGTGGCTGTGTCTCTATTCTTGGTCACTAGAAGCTATTTGCAGCCTAGATGTGGGTTTCTTCCTCGATTTCCACAAGCAGGTCTGTTCTCTGCATTCCTGAGTTTCACCTTCCTTGGACTGCTTCCCTTGGATCTGCCCTGGAGCCCGCATTTGCCACTGCCCTTTTCACTGTGTCCACCATCTTGGCCTCCTTTCATTCTCACTTACTGTCCTTCTAAGTGTAAGGACCGCAGGCAGCCTTCCCAGCAACAGTTCCTGTGTGGTCTATTCATGGGCTACCCAGTTTCAGAGATGAAAGGTGTGCTCCCCTCGAACCCGACCTGACTTCCACATCTTGGTCGTTCACCACAGGTCTGGCTCATGCTTCTAGACTCACTTTGCTTTATTTTTCCTTTTTCCCTATCATTCCATCTGTCCAGTGTCTTAAGCCCCCACCAAGTGGGTTTCACTTCAAATCCTGCTCATTTCTCTTCCCTATCCCCTTAGTGACAGCTCTAGGGCAGTTCTTTCACATCAAGCTCCATCATTCCCTGCTTTCTGCCTGAAATCCCAGGTGCGAGGTCCTTTCCACTTGGAGCAGTTGTGTGTGGCCAGAGGCCCACCTGTTCCAACCCTTTCTACCTCATCGCTTACTTTAAAAACACTCAGTGATACAGTTGGAGCTTTATGGGATCAAAAGAAAATGTACTTTAAATGATAAGCCCTCATTTATTCCCAGACCTAGACAGATTCTGTGATTTGCCAGAAATGACCTTGCCAGCCAGAAGCCAAGTAGAATTTAGGTCTCACGTGCATCCCTTGAGTTGTCCACACAGTGGCGCAGTGTGCCGTCTGTTGATAAATGCGAGGCCCTTCTGCCACCTCTGGGCCACCTGTAGGCCGGCCCCACCCACCCTACGTTCGGGATCTGGTCTGCTTGCTCACTCTTACGTGAAGCCCCACAAGGCCACCGAGGCTGCCTTTGCGTGGAGTCTCACCATTGCGTTCCTCTTGCTTTGCTAACTCTTCACTGTAAGAGCAACACTCTGGTAAGATGCATCCTTGATCCCAACCCAGCAATCATGACCTCCTCTGAGCTATGGCAGCGCTGTCTTCCTTCCCCGCTTCAGCACATGTGACTTAAGTTTTCCTGATTAGTAACACATGGGGAGCTGTTCCCTCAGAAGCTGTTTCTGTCCCCCTGCTACACAGCAGCCTTGCCCCTGAGAGTCTGACTTCGGCTCCAAGCACAGGCTCCTACTGAGGCTCTGGCCTGGAGTCTCTGACTTCTGAGCTCTGAATCTCTGAACTGCAATTCCTGGGTCTGAGCCCATCCAGTCACTGACCCAGGAGCAGATCCAGGAGAATGAGCCGTCACAGAGCCAGGGCTGGAGGGGTCTCATTCCGACTCAAGATCTGCCCTGGCCTGATGTTTATTTACCCCCTGAATACTTGGGTGCTTTCTCCCTGAGGGGTGAAGCTTTCAAGTGGAACAGTGTCATAATCCTCCGCCCCCAAGATGTCGCACTGTGAGAGACGTCATCACGGCTGTGTACCCTGAGCATCAAACAGCAACTTTGACCCCTTTTAAATACTTAAAACTGTATGGATAGTTACGGTGCCCTTCACATAGGTTCAGCTTCCTGCTTGATTATTTCTCTCACGTTCCTGTGTCCCTCGGTTTTTCTAGGGTCTGTGGTCAGACCTGTCAGGCACCCACAGCGCCAGGTTTGTGTAGGGCACAGGAGCCATTTCAGTAGAGCCACTTCCAGCAATGCTTACGGAATCTGCAAGCCCATTTCTAAAAAACCCAAGCCCTAGAATCCCTTGGGGGTGGGGAAGAATCTACACCAACATGTAATGAACAGAAGCAAGCGTGTGAGATTAGTGGCAGCGAAGCGGTGGGCTTCCCTCCACCACCACCTCCCCTGCGCTCCCGCTGTTTTTCACTTCACGTTCCTGCCTAGGAAAATGGGTGTGCATGGACTGGATTGTGGACGCATGGAGCTGCCTTGCGCTGCAATCATTTTATACATTGAAATGTACTGGTGCTGTGCAGTACAGTGCCGTCGTTTCATCCCAAGTGTCCAAGAAGAAAAATAATCTACAGACGCTGGTGCCTCAGAAACACCAAGCACACAGGAACCTGGCCAGGCATAGAAGGGAACCCTCTACCTTTCTAATCCTGTGTGTCGTTGCCTTTACAATAACACAGAGCGGAACATCAGGTTCAGGTGGGCCAGCACACATCTGTCACGGGATCCTGGTCCTGGGGGAGGTTGAAGCACAAGGATCGAAGGCTCAAGCCCAGGCTGGGAAACTTAGAACCTTAGTGAAGCTCTATCTCAAAATAAAAATTTTACAAAAAGGAGCAGAGTGGGGGGATTTAGTTGAAGGGAAAGCCTTGGGTTCATTCTCCAATGCCACAGGTAAAAGCAAAAGAAAGTGAATAAAATTGCAAATGAAACTTTCAGAACAAAATGGACATTGGATCAAAACATTAGCAAAAGCCCAGGGCTGTAGACATTGATTTTTATTGTCCAGTGGACAACCTGTCCCTTTGAGTAAAATATCTCCCATGATGCATCCCGTGGTGTGGGAGACATTTTCTAGGGAGTAGAGGATTAGTTTATGTATGTACAACATGTGTGCCTCTGTGTGTGTGTGTGTGTGTGTGTGAGAGAGAGAGAGAGAGAGAGAGAGAGAGAGTGAGAGAGAGAGAGAGGAGAGCTTTATTGTAAGGAACTGGGTCACACACTGGCACAAGTCAGAACTCCTCCAGGCAGCGGACTCTGCCAGCCCAGGCTCTGAGCTGAGCAGCCTGAGTTCTGGGGCTCAGCAACCCCTCTGAGTCCCTGCTGTGAGCCTCAGAAGCACAAGGCCTTCCTCAGTGCAGGACTTCAGCTTTTGCTCCTGAGACCAGGACATGAATCCCGAGGCCCTCCAGCCCTGAAGGGCAGACTGCTTTCCTGAAAGCCTCCCTAGTTTACATTGAACCACCTGGGTGAAGCACCCGTGTATGGCTTTGACTAGATCCCTGGGCACCATGGCCTAGCCACACTGCCACAGAACCACCACACAGGCTTGTGACAGGGACTCTGTACTTCATTGCAAGAGTCATCTCGTGTTAGCAAACAAATTGACCACACCCTCATAGCTAGGAATTCAAGACAAGGATGTGCATAGGAACGTTATTTAAAGTGCGGGCCGAGAGGGGTTCCTCATCCAGGGGTTACATGACAGGGGCCCTGGGGTGCACCTGGCAGGGGATGGCACTCATTTTACGGGGTGTAAGTTGGCCCTGCATCACGCGTAGAAGTAGAGAGAAGGAAAAGCACCCCCGGGGGCCATGCTGGGCTACTGGCTTCACGCGCATTCGAAGCGGGTCCTGCCCAGGACCTCGCGCTGGTGAGAGCCGGCCCTGTTGCTCTCGCGCTGCTTCACTTACGGTCAGTTTTCTACCATTTGAATGCGAGTGTAGGCTCCGCTGTGAGGCAGCGCACACCACGTGTGCGTAGTGGAGAGGGAGCAGCCCCTGAGGAGGTGCGCCAGGGCTTCCCGACGGCTTTTCCTCTTGCACAGAAACTCCAGACTTCAGCTTGCTTTTGATTATGTGCTGCTCTTTACCATGGAAATGAGTCTGATCAAATGTATTCAGCGGTTCTGACATGGGCATTTTATGCCGCATGGTCCTTCTGGTTAAATTTTTTGCGTTTCTCCTGAAACGGAACCATTTGTTTTTCCATTCATTGCAATTGCCCAATGGTACTTATACAGTCTGGCGGAAAGTACGATACATTCACAACTCAAGAACAGGAGCATGCCTCGGCGACTCAGGATGAAAACAACTGTGGTGAGTACTGAGAAGGTCTTTCATATTTGAATTATTCAAAATAATAGCAAGACAAGTGGCTGTGTGCATACTAAAGAAGGAAGCTCACACACACACACACACACACACACACACACACACACACACAATTAGCTTAAAGTGAATCATGCACTCAAGTTTAAGAGATGAAGCTACTAAAGCCATAGCAGAAACACAGAAGTGATGTTTGTGACCTCGAGTTAGGCCACAGGACACCAAGCATCACAACCACAAAGACGGACTGGGCTCTGTCCAGAGGCTAAGGTCTGTGTCTCAGGAGGTAACACAAGAGTCAGCCGCCAGCTTACAGAAGGGCAGGGCACTTCACATATCATTTACCTAATAAAGGAGATGGAACCAGAACAAACAAAGAGCACTTAACTGGGCAGAGACCCTGTGTGCTTCTTCTCCAAAGGAAGGCAAGTATTCAGCAAGCACATTGTAAACATGTTCTGCATCATTATTCATGATGTAAATAAAAATAAAAATTTTCCTTTGGTAAGATAGCTCAGCAGACTAAGCACCTGCTTAGGCAAGTACAGGGACCCACGTTTCATCCCTAGCATCACATGCCATGCTGGCCCCTGCCCCCAGGGCCCACAGAGCTGGCCACCAAGACCAGGCGTGGTGGCGCATTCCTGCAATCCCAGTGCTATGGAGGCTGAGGCAGGAGGATCACTATGAGTCTAAGCTGCTTAGTGAAATCCTGGAGAAAATATATTAAAAATGAAAAACTAAACAAAACAATTTTGTAGTGTGGCTGTAACATAAAACGCAGGCAAAAGCAACTGTTAGTGATAAGGTGGAGAAAACAGAACCTGCGTACACGGCCAGCAGGAGAGCCAAATGGAGGCAACGCTGCAAACAGTGGGCGATTCCTTGAGGGTTAAACAAAGTCACCATGCACGATCCTCCATCCCACTCCTGCTGGCGTGTACCCCGCAGAGAAGAGGAAACGGGCACATGCGTTCACAGCCCCAGCACTCTCAACAACCTAACAGTGCAAACAGTGCCAAAGCCCCTCAGCAGATCTCTGGATGAAATGTGGGTCCATGTCAAGACAGTGGAAAACTATTAGCAAAAATGTATTTGTATAAGGAACAACACGGATGAACCTGTAAAGTATTATACTATGCTGCCAATCACGAAAGTTCACTTATTATCTAATTCATACATCGTATGTATAAAAATCAGAAGAAGAAAGTCTATGGGGATGTTGCTCACTCTTTAATGAGGGTGGAAATGCTACTTGACTTCTTCATGGGAGAGGAGAAAAGAGACCACAGTTAGACTGCAATGATGGCTGGGAAGGCCCGCACCTGCTAAGAATGTGGAATTCTGTAGTTAAAATGGTGGGCTGCGTAGTACTTGAATTTCACATGTCACTAAAGACATTAAAATAAAATTTAAAAAAATAGATCAGTATACATCCACATAAACTCTCAGGAAATTTTATTTTGAAAGCTTAACGTCTCAGATTGTGACATTTCATTTCTCTGTGCGAATGCTGCGGTGTTCCTGTCTGCCTGTGTTTCACACAGTCCTCAATTTCTTACCCAACGAATCCAGACCCTTGTGCCTAGGGAACCTGGAGGAAAAGTGCTGCACGTGGAAGCCTCTAGAAGACGCAGACTACAGACAGGTCACGGGATGCCAGCCAGGAGCCCGTGACAAGGCTGGCTCTTTTTCTCTCATCTGCGGTGGCTCGTCCAAGCCCTCGAAGCCCTCGAGTCCTCTCTGCAGAAATACCCTCCCCTTCCAATTTGCAAGTGGAAGAAGCGCAGTGTGCACCCGTGGAGAACCCAGGCAGCTCGGGCTGAGACTGCCTCTCTCTGTGGAGGGAAACCCGACACCAAGGACCAAGTTGCTTTCAGCTGTGGGTACCAGCTCTGCCCCAGGAAACTCATCTGCCAAGACAGTGGTGTCCGCGATTCTGTATTTAATGCCCTAAATGCCTGTGCATTGCTTTTCCCAGCCTTTTGTGCCTACAATAAAAGAAAGTCAAATGGCAGAAAGATGGAACTACATTCTCCAAAGCAAAGGGTCTGTCAAATCTACAGTGGAGCAGCTTACTGTCAAATCTGGTATTTTTTAAAGTGTCTCACTACAGACATTGGAAAGTTAATTCAACTTTACCCAAGGCAACAGATGTGCTGAGCAGCTATCTGAGCGGCAGATTCATTTTCTCAGGCAACTGCTGAGTGTTGCTCCCTGTCAAGAGGCTGCAGCTCTCTATTGAAAGTGCCAGGGCGCCACAGATCTGCATGAATGCAGCCTGATCAAACTGAAGATATTAATGCTCTCAATTTTCTGCAATACACATTCAAAGACAGGAGCACAGAAAAATTGTAAAGTGAATCTTAGCAGGAAGAGAATACTTGAATAATGTTTAAAAAAATAAAGATGATAAGCATATCCCTGGAAATACCTGACATTTCAGAATAATAGGGAAGGTGTGCTGCTTCTAGACATGGTGGAAATGCTAGCACTTTCAACTTCCATTCTCTCACATAGAAGAGATTTTCTAAAGCATTTTGTATATAACTGGCTGGTCCTCACAGCTCTCAACTGTCTCAAGATTTTTTTCTCTTTCTTTTCCAGAAGTTTAATGACTAACGTATTTGCAATATACTCCAAGTATAAAAAGAATGTTTTCTGAAAGCTGTCACAGGTCTGCTGTCAGTTTCTCCATGAGAGCAACTGTTATTTTTTAAAATAATTTATTTATTTATTTATTTGCTTGTTTATTTCTTTCTTTATTTATTTTATGGCTGGCTCAGCCTGTCCTGGTGGTGGGACTGGTGCAGCATGTGGTGCTGGGGATTGAACTGCAGTCCCTGCAGTTGCCTGAGCTTTCCTAAGCAGGCGCTTTAGGCCACTGAACCATCTCACTGGCTCTGAGAGTAACTCTTATGATGCATGATTTTAAACAAATGGATGCACATGTAGAAAGCTCATGAGATTTCCCTTATGGATTTGTATTTTTAGGAAAATGACGGAGAGAACAATGAGTCCTTTCAATTGTACATACAAAATGGAATTTTTTTTTTTTTTTTTTGTGGGACCGGGGTTCAAACTCACAACCTTGCACTTGCCAGGCAAGCACTTGTGCCATGGAGCTATTTTCCCAGCCCCCAAAATGGATTATTGTAAAATTGTAATTCTGAGTTTCTTTTTAAATCAAATCATTTTTTCTTCTTTCTAAATCAAACAGGTGGTAGTGACTATTAGAGAATGACAACAGAGCTGAGAGTTTAAAGAACAAAAAAATGAGAAGTCCCACTGTCCTTATGATCATACTTTACATAATAATAAGCATATGTAATTATCACAGCACAGGCCACCCTAACAAAATGAACTTGTGTTGCTTGAAGAACCCAAGCTGATTTCTCATGCTCTGCAACCTGGGAAGCTGAAGCTGGAGGAGCCAGCAGGGCAAAATTTATGCCGGGCTTCTCATGGCATAGAGGTGGCGGCTGCCTCCTGTGTGCCTCTGTGTGTGACCCTGGATAGGCAGAGCGAAGCTTCTTGGGGCCCACCCACCCAGCAGACCCTCTCCTCAGGGATTCATGACTGCCAAAATGCTTCCTCAAGCTCCAAATGCTGTCTCTGTGGAAGGTCAGGATGAGACCTGGGCTTGAGGAAGATACTCCATGCACGGGGTCATGGGAACGGCGCTGAGCGCTTTTTATAGGCGATGTCTACAAAATATTCCCTGTTATCACAAGAACATTTTATCATCAACTGAATAGTCACATAAAGTTCTACCACATGGATTTAGGAAGAGTTCATTTCCTGAGCTATGGCTAAATGAATATTCTTGTCTGTGTGCCTGTTTGGTTGAGTTGGTGTTTTTATAGATATAAGTAAAATATTAGCAGAAATAGTTGGCAATTTACGTAATGTTGCTAATGATTTTGCTTCTTGAGAGAAATCTGTGGAGGAATTATAAGCTTGGGTCGGAAAAAGTTGAGAGTAGAGCAAAGCTATTGCCCTATTTTACTTTTCTTGAAGGATCTGAATGAATCAGAGCAAACATGTTTCGCTGTATTTTATACATTAGAAAATCAAAACATATGGGAAAATTTTTAAATTATACTTGTCTAATTTCAAATTCAAACAATTCTCAAAGTTGGAATGAAGGCCTCACCCATGGGACCCTTTGGGTGACCATCTTTATCATCTCCCATTCATTCACGGAAACAAGAAGGGCCATGTTAGCTTATAGAAAGCGCACTTTTCATTTGGAGCCCAGAGCTCGTTTATCTGGATTCTTTTCCTTCTGTCTAAGCATCTATTGTCTTACCTTGTCTTTGACAATGGGAACTTTCCAAGTTTGTTTCCTCTCCTCAGACTTGAAGCTCTGTGCTGTGCTTTACTATCCCTGAAAGAGTAACTTGGAAAACAAGAGAGACAGTGGGAAATACAGGAGGATCCTGGCTCAAGTCTGTGGTAGAATACATTTTCTTTCTTGCTGAGTGTGAGATGTCCAGTCTTAGCCAAAAGACTGGGATAAAAATGAACATTAAATATCTATACATCAAAATCTTCAGAATGTATGCCAGGGAGATAGCTCAGTGGAATAAGTGCTTGCCTGGCAAGTTCAAGGTCCTGAGTTCAATCCCTGGTACCCCCTAAAAAAAAAAGTTCTCATCCTTTAGGGGCCAGCCAAGTAGCTCAGTGGATTAAAATGCCTGCAAGCAGGCACAGGGTCCCAGGGTTCAATCCCCAGGCCTACCTGCTGGCCTGCCCTTGCAATATATTGAGAGGGAAATTGAAACTGGGCATGGTGGCATACCTTTGGGAGGCTGTAAACAGGGAGATCACTATGAGTCTGCTGTAGTAGTGAGTCCCTGAACACCTTGTAGATCCCCCGCAAAAAAATTCTCCAGTATAGGGTAGGGGAGATAGCTCATCAGCCTAAGTGCCTGCCTGGCAAGTGCAAGGACTCTGGCATTACATGCCATGCTGGCCCCAGAACCCCAGGTGTACAGTGCTAGCCACCAAAACTGGACCTGGTGATGCATGCCTGTAATCCCAGTACTAGAGAGGCTGAGACAGGAGGATCACTGCAAGTTCAAGCTGTGTAGTGAGAACCTGTACCAAATAAATACATAAATAAATAATCTTTAATATGTAAAAAATATACAAGGTAATGATTTTTCTGACCACACTGACAGTGATCTTTTTAATGAAATAAAACTTGTTCTACCCCAAACAACAACATCCTACTTTAATGAATAGGAACTCAGTTATGACAGTCTGGGTAAGAACTGGAACCTAATAAGGTCATAATTATAATTAACCTTTCAAATAAGCACTGAATTTGCTATTAAGTAAGTAACCAAGAAGCACCTTGCACCTGAATTACTATAGCAACCAACATATTAAAAAGTGTTTGGCATCACAGATGTTTGAGTCTGCGTTGAGAAATTGACTCTAACACCCAGGCCTAGGACCTGGAAACTAAGCTCAGACACGTGCCGTGTGAGGTGCTTGTCAAAGAAGTGTGCAAGGATCGTCCCAAGCACTCTGTCCCTGGCTGTGACACAGCTGTGTTGGATTGCTGAAGCTCCCTCTGCCACACTAGCACAAAGCGCCTCCTGGTGGGTTCCCTAAAACACAGCCCAGTCCTTGCGTTTTACAGAACTGCACAAAAGCACTTACACTGGGAGCCTTGACGGTTATTAATTACATACCAGCCCTCCCCAATTTTCTTGCAATCCATGTCTGTCTTTTTTCCTTTTATCCCCACTTTCTCACGCTGACTAATCTATCATGCATTAAATTTGATTACAGTTAAAAATTTATTTATTTATTATGTAACCCAGTGCCTTTACTTTGTACTATGTCCCCAGCATTTAAACTTTTTTTTTTTTTTAATGTGAGTTTTTTGTTTGTTTGTGTTTTGTTTTGTGGCCAGTTCAGCTGGGTGTGGGGCTGGCACAGCATGTGGTGCAGGGTATCAGACCGTGGTCCCTGTGCCTGCCTGAGCTTGCCTAAGCAGGCGCTTTAGACCACTGACAAATTTGCCAGCCCTTAAATGTTTTTAATCTTGAGACAAAGTCATGGGGTCACTGGGTTGCCCAGACTGGACTGAAGTCTGTGCTCCTTCTGCCTCTGCCTCTCAGAGCGTCAGGACCCAGGCGTGCACCACCAGCCTGGCAGCAGAGATTATTCTAAACTGTAAATTCCATGGTGCCTAGAAGAGGGTGCGAGTTGCCAGGTATTCCATTAGTTAATATAATTTCCTTTGAAATGCAGCTACTAGGGGCTTCAGCGTAGGACACAGCCTCTCCGAGTGACGGGAGTATAGCACATGGGCTGTGAGAGGCTGCTGGAAACACAGGGAAGAGAGGGGACGATAAAATCTTGTCTGGGACAGGGACAGCAGAGATGAAGACTTCTCCGTGGCCACCTCTGCCGGGGACCAGCCTCAGAGGAGACAGGTGAGGTGCACAGGAGCACCCAGTTCAACAGCCCCTCACCGAACTCCAACAGTGCCAGCACTTCCCCTCTCCCCTTCCTGGGGCAGCACACCTCCTCACTCAGCTGCCCTCGCCCTGCCCGTCGGGGAGTGCCCGAGCTTCGCCTCCACAGCTGCACCTCCTCTCCCTCCCTCGCTCCCTCCCTCCCTCCCTGTTTTCGCTGTCTTTGCACGGGCTGACACTGGCACCAGCACACCAGTGAGCACCAGCCTATCTGCCCCCTGCTGTGTGCCTCATCTCCACTGCTTTAATAGACCATTTCTCCACAGGGGCAGAGTCAGCCCCCCAGAGTTCGTTGTTCTACCTCTTTGCAAAATAGAATCTCACGCCGCGTACACACGCAGGGGCAGACGTCCAGAGGCGCGCACACGGAGACCTCCTCCAGGCCCATCACATGTCCGTGCTTCAGCTTACAGTGGAAGAGGGTTTTCCCTCTCACCTGGCAGAAACAGTGGCGAAGCGTTCTTCCCGCGTGGTTCATAACGCTCCCCTCTGAGCGGTAAGCAGGCAAGTGCCCTCTGGCAGGGTGGACCAGGGCCTCCTTCCCCGGGTCAGGGTCGCCGCTGTGGGGAGGACTGAAACCACGCGCAGAGAGGCATCTGAGCACCTCTCAGGACCCAGGTGTCTTGGGAAAATTCAGATTAATCTCTTGATATATTTTTAGTTCTTGACTCAGGCCCTTTTTATTTGCTTTAAATTTTTATATTTTACTGTCTGGTTCTGTGAACATCTATAACTGCTTCTCTGTTTTCTTGATCCTCTTCATTGTCATAGCTGCATATTGTAATTTATGTACACCCAAGATTTCGAATACTTAATATCGTGTCACAGTGCTACGTGGCCGTGTATCTTTTATTGTGTATTTTACATATGATAAGATTTTTAGAGGGGCTAGGGAGATAACTCCGTGGCACAAGTGCCTGTCTGGCAAGTGCAAAGTCGTGAGTTTGAACCCCCGTCCTGCCAAAAAAAAAAAAAAAAGATTTTAAACTTTAGCATTTTATTTTGTATCTAATTAGTTTTCTTTTTCTCTTTTGTGTGTGTGTGTGTGTGTGTGTGTGTTTAGGGCAGGGTCTATAGGGTCTCACTACATAACCTAGACTCATAGTGATCCACCTGTTTTCAGCCTCCCAAGCACTGGGATTACAGGTGTGTGCCACCATGCCCAGTCTCAATCATGGTCTCATCATGCCCCAGGGTCAGGGACAGCACAACACGCCAGGGATCAAACCCTGGCCACTATGCTCTACCTAAACAGGCGCTTTAGTCTGCTGAGCTATCAGTTCAGCCCTTTAGTTTTCTCTTCTTATTCTAAATTTTTGGTTTTTGATACTGAATGTTTAAATATCTCAATCCTACTTTTTAAATACCTTCATTTATTTTGACAAATTTTATCATATTTTCTTCATCTTTTTAATTGTTTACATTCTATTTATTCATTTAGCTGTATTTTGTTTATTTGATTTTTAGCTTCTTATTTATTTGGTGCAGGGTCTCACTACACAGCTTGGACTCACAGTGATCCTCCTACTTTCAGTCTCCCAGTGCAGGGATTACAGGTGTGCACCACCACGTGGGGTTTCACCATGTGGCACCGGGGATCAAACCTGGGCCCTTGTGCTTGGCACTCAGTCACTTAGATCACCAAGCTACCTCCCCAGCTCTCTATTTTAAATTTGCTTTGTAAGGCATTTCATTCTAGTTACAATAACCATAGCCATCTTGGCTGTATGAATAAAGACTGCGCCACCCGTTGGAGAACTGAGAAAGCTTCTCTGTCTTTGCCCTCCCACTAGTGATGTATTTGACCTTCAAAATAGACTTCCCACCCTTTCAAGGAACACTGACCCAACCCAAACGACCTTAACTAGTTCCTACAACCAAGCTCTTTGTCTGAGAAGCTGTCCCATTGGTGCAGGTATTGCACTGAAGATATTGTTAGTGTGACATGCTCTTTCTTGCTGGCAAGCTTCTGCTGGTGGGGCCAACACCTGCTTTGTGATGTGACTGACACTGGGCTGGTGGAAACAGCTTGCTTGGCCTACCAGTGCCTGGATAGTGAGGCCAGGTGGAGCCGGCATCCCTGTACACAGCTACAGCCCACGGCACAGAGAAGTGCATGTATTCTCGCCCTGCTAAGCTGCTTCCTCAGTAGCAGTTTCTTTGTTTTGACTTTGCAGTGCATCCACAGGAGCATGACGTAGGGTGCCTTTCCCCTCCTCCTTCCCTGTCCTTCATTTTCATGGCCCAGGAGGAGCTAGAGAGACCAGACATCCTGTCAATGATTTCTGTGGATTGTTGGAGTGCCTACCTGTCAGCTCTCATAAATTTGGATACATTTTTATAGGTCTGGACTCATTAAAAGAGATAGAAAATCTATGAGGAGGAGATCAATCCAGTTTTCTGGAAATTCCGTGGGGTACATAGAAAGAGATGGTTTGTATTCTTTCACTTTTCCTCTGCAGTTACCCATAAGAGCAAAGTGCTTCAAGAATTAAACTGTTATAGTTAAGATCTTGTGTGTCCCCCAAAGCCTCACAGATTCAGAACGTGAGTCCCCGAGTTCACCTGCTAAGTTGACATTGGTCAGAAGAGCCAGAGCACTAGGCATGGGTGTGGGTGTCTCGTGCCTGGCTCCTCCCTGCTCTGTTTTCTAGAAGGAGGCCGCAGTGCATCTGTGCAGGACACAGATGGCCTTGGACTGAAGCTCTGAAACTGTGAGCTCAACTGAACCTCTCCTCCCCTTTAAGTTGCCCCTGAGCACTGTGTGCCAGAGACGAGAGCATTACTAAAACAGATGCTGGGTCCTCTCAAGGACTAAATTAGAAATGACTGGAGGACTAACATCAGCCCCTTTTAAGTACAAACCTAAGGATTTGTAGGAGAACCCCTCAAGTTCAACCACACCGATCCTGAGAACCAGCTCACAGGTACACGGCTGGAATACAATTGCAAATGAGGAAGTCCATGTCTAGCTAAACTGTTTCCCTCTGTCAGAAGGAAAAAGAAATGTGTTTAGGAGAAAACTGCAGTCCAGACATCATGCTCTAAAAGAAAAACATGAACGAGAAGGCAAATGTAGAATATGACATTACCCAGGGAGTCTTGTCCGTTAGACACTAAGCTGTGTTCTGTTTCAGAGATGGTTCTCCATGGCAAAAGGGCAGCGTTGGGTACAGTGGTTCAATCAGGGGTTAAGCCTGTCTGACAAAACCCTGCGTCTCATAATATCCACGTCTGTGATCACATAGATCATCAGAGAAATGGAAAGACTAGTGGTACCTTCCCCTTTTATACTGTGAGATTGAAAGAATATTACCTAGTCAATGCTTAATATGAAGTTATTACTATTCAGGTATTAAAGCAAAGGGTGCGTAAATGCAGTCACAGATATATGAGGTTTCCATAGCACTCATAAATTAACATAGCATTTTAGAATTTCGATAACCACAACAGTGGTATGATGAATGATATTTTTCTCCTGTAATTGTAATTAAGTGTTGACTTTTCTCTCTGGCTACTGTTCAATTAATTGCAATCCATAATTAATCAGTTTGTTCTGAAATGCTTGGCTCTGCCTGCTCATTATGCCTGAAAACCCAATTATAAACTGCTCTGTGAGTCAGCTTGGACTGCTGTAACAAATGACCATGGCTGACGACTTGAATAACAAAAATATATTCCATCGTTGTTTTGCTGGCCAGAGTCCACGTCAACACCCAGCAGCACGCGTTCTCAAAGGAGGGCTCTGCGTCCGACTTGCCGATGGCCGAGCTGTTGCTGCGTGCGCACAGCAGAGGGAGAGAAGCCGTCCTGCTTCTTCTTCCTCTTCTAGAAGCCTGCCGTCGCCACTGGGAGGTCTTACCATTGCAACCGCATTTAACCTCAGTGATCTCTTGAAGACCCTGTGTGCAGACGCGAACACAGCCAGGGCTGGAACTGCAGCATGTGAAGGTGGTGTTGACACGATTCAGTCCAGCCAACTGCCTGCTCCAATTAGTAGGGCGCGTCGGTCACTGTGCCCCTGAGCACCAGACCACACGCTTTAGAAAAATGAAGCAACAAGCAGAACAATGGAGGGAGGGGGCTCAGGCTGCTCAGTCCCTGGTGAGACTTCCTGGGTTTCCCTGTCAGCATGAGCAAACAGTCCGCTTCATAGCACAAGAGACTTTCTTTCTTTTCTTCTTTCTTTCTTTTCTTTCTTTCTTTCTTTCTTTCTTTCTTTCTTTCTTTCTTTCTTTCTTTCTTCTTTCTTTCTTTCTTTCTTTCTTTCTTTCTTTCTTTCTTTTTTCCTTCCTTCCTTCCTTCCTTCCTTCCTCTCTTTCTCTGTGGCTGTCTCAGCCCACCCTGTGGGCGGGGCTAGTAGGATACGTGGTGCCAGGGATCTAACGGGGCTCCCTGCCCTTTGCCTAAGCTTGTCTAAGCAGGCACTCTAGACCACAGAGCTATCTCTCCGGCCCCTTGTTTTCAAACTATGAGAAGACAAGCTGCAGGAGAAGGGTGTTATGTTGAATGGTTATTATTATGGATGCACTTGAAACATTTGTGCAAAAGAGATTTTTCATTCTATAATGACTATTTCAATCAGCCAAATGTGTTGATAGACACTATCCATGGAGTCAAGTTAAAGATGTCACACTATGGTAGGATAATTCTAAGCCCTTATTGAGTCATCGTATCTTCAGTTTGGCTAAGGTCTTTCTATTTAAATGAAACATGCTGATTGAAGATGGCTTTCATTTGGTAATTGAACTTGCAAAAGGCCTACTTAATCAGGTATTAGTTCTCACAGCCAGTCTTGTCTCATTTTATACATTTCTCATCTTCTCAGTTTGGGATATGGGCCTGTCTTCCTGGAAGCCCTGGAGGTTATAGAAACCTTGAATATAATAGATCCCCAATTCTGTCTATCATCTGTGTAGTTGAATCTTTCCTATTGCATACTAGTGCAGAATCCTCTAAAAGGACAGACATTTTCACTAGAAAAGCCAGGATATCTTATAAACAGATTTTTGTTTTCTTTTTTAATCTAAAGAACTTAAGAATATGTTAACGTATATTTATGTGCATTTGCATACAAGATATGTGATATTCATCACCTGATGGGATGTATGAGTTGACAGTTTGATCCAGGTGTGGAAAATGACTAGATTATTGATGAGTTACTTTTTCATATTGGCTTCTTTGGAACAGCTGGCTGTGAGAATTAATACTGGTTAGCAAAAGAATAACCCGATTGGGGGCTGGGGAGATAGCTCAGTGGAATATTAGCAAAAGAATAACCCAATTGGGGGCTGGGGAGATAGCTTAGTGGAATAAGTGTTTGGCGGCCAAGTGCAGGATCTTGAGTTCAATCCCTTGTACAACCAAAAAAATCAAGAATAAAAAAATAAATAAAAGAAAAGAATAACCTGATTAAGTAGGCCTTTTGCAAGTTTAATTAACTTGAAAGATATAGCAGATATTGTGAAAGGGAAAGAACCTGTTCAATGAGAAGGGAAAGCTGCGATGAGAAAAAGGATAAAAGAAAGAAAGAGAGAAGATACATCTATGCATATGTGCAGGTAGCTTGGATAATTGTACTGCTGATTTCTCTTGGCCTATTGAAAGGAGCAGTTAATGCTTAAATTTCTTGCTTCTCCTTTATAATTTCTTATAGTTTTTTAAAATCAAATTTGGGTGTTTATATCTGGTAATCCAAACAACTAATTTGCAGATAACATGATGTAATACAATGAGCATTGTCAAATTCCTCTATTTTTTAAATGCAATTTTGTATCATTTTTAATGTTGCTTTTTTTTATTTAAACGATTTGGTCTCTTTCAAAAAAGAATTTAAAAAGTTCATCTTTCTGCACAATGGTCAACCTATCAGTAGAAAGTGGGCAACACTGGGACTGGCCAAACAGCTCAGTGGATCAAAGTACCCACAAGCAGGCACAGGGGCAGGGGGTTCGATCCCCAGGCCTACCATGCTATCCCCACCCCCAGGGCATGCTGAGAAGGCAATTAAGATTGGGCATGGTGGCACGAGCCTGTAATCCCAGCTCTTGGGAGGCTGTAAACAGGTGGATCACTAGGAGCCTGATCTAGTAGTGAGACCCCAAACACCCTGTAGATCCTTCCCTAAAACACACACACATGCACACACACACACACACACACATACAGACACACACACATACAGACACACACACACACACACAAAGAAAGAAAAGGAGCAACACTGACATATTACTTAAATCTTCTCTTCCTTTAGAAATAGCCTTGGTATTAAGTAATTTCCCAGGTGACAGCACCCCAATTCCTGGTACAAGTGGATCTCTGTGTGCCGCAGACACAGCTGCTTCAGTCCGCCACCTTCTCAGAAGTGGAGGGGCCGTGGATGAGTTGGGCGGATGACGCAGCGGAGCTGCTGAGTACACGTAGGACTGTCTGCCTCCGAGGCTCACCAGGGATCAAGACAAGCTTTCCCTAATTCACGTCTCCTGGGCCATCATTCAAATGTATTATTCAAGTAGTTAATGAGACAAGAAAAGCGTGAGCTATAACTGACTTGTATTCTCCCGGGGTATCAGCTCTGAGAGTGGATCTAAATACATTCCCCAAGTGTGCCATAGACAGAAAGTGTTATAATTAGTTTACCCATCAAGCTCGGAACACAGTGAGTGAGGAGCTGCTCCCAGCCTGCTCCACCAGTGCCCAGACTCCAGCCTAGTGTGGGGCATGAAACCCCTATTCTGCAACACGAATAGAATTTGCAATTAAATTGTGTCACAGCTGTGTGTGCGTGCGTACGTAGATGTTCATGCATAAGCACGTATGTGCATGCTTCTTTATTTTTCCAAATATTGTGCAAAGAGAGTAAAAGCACATATAAGTAATATAATATAGCTGTAAATGTTATAGAAGTGTAACTACCAAGTGCAGTACTGTGATATTATTTATATGACTGTAAACAACCATAGTATTCCCACTCCTTCACCTATTATTTCTAAAAAATTGATAATGTACTTACAACCTTAAAAATCAAAACTTTAGCTCATCATGTATTGGGAGCCACAGGAAGCCAGGAAATTGATCAAGCTTGTGTAGGTGGGACTGGGCCTCCTTGCCCAAAGCCAATGGGCTGCCTCAGTGCTGAGAAAAACATCCTGTCTCCTTCAGGCCAGCTATTAGTCACTAAGCAACCTGTGTCATGTGGTTCAGACTTTGCAAAAGTGTAAGTAAAGGGACATTTTTGTGTGTCGAGTTAGTCTTGCTCATCAGGCAGACTAGCGACCACCTAGCCCAGCCATTCGTCTTGTTTTCTTGCTGCCATGTCTCCCCAGGGTTGATCCGTTCACAGTAAGACCTACGGATTCATACAATCATGGGTTAGAAAACTTCCACTGCACTAAAATAAGAGCAATTTTATTTTAGTTATGCATTTAGTTTTTACGTATTTAGTACAGGGCCTGCAGGGTCTTACTATGTGGATTGGACCCGTAGTGATCCTCCTGTTTTCAGTCTCTCAAGAGCTGGGATTACAGGTGCACGTGCCACCATGCCCAGTTGCAAACACCATCTCAGCGCACTCTGGGGGTGGGGCCGGCATGGCACACTGAGGACCAAACTCTGCATCTGCCTAGCCAGGCATTTTAATCTGCTGAGCTATCTAGCCAGCCCTACAAGCAAATCTATCTATCTATCGATCTATCTATCTATCTATCTATCTATCTATCTATCTATCTATCTATATCTATCTATCTATCATCTATCTTTATCTATCATCTATCTATCTATCTATCTATCTATCTATCTATCTATCTATCTTTCACTATCACGACAAAAAAGGAAAGACAAGCAAAGATGGGACATTTCGAATGTTTTGTTAGAAGAACCAAAGCTTACAGATGAGTGCAACTTGATGTTTTAGGAAAAGAAATTCATAACCTAGGTAATGGTAAGAGAGTTGAAAAAAATACAACTTCTTGACAAAGCTCAGGCGATAATTACAAGTAGATGGCAGAGGCAGTGAGAGCCACTGGAGGCCTGCATGCAGGGCCGCTTGCCCCCGGGACCCCCAGCCGCTCCATCTCTTCACACCCTTCCAAGTCCAAGGCAGCAGCTTGGGAAGGCGGAGGTCGGACCGCAGTGTAGTGAGCAGCAAGAGGCGGACTTTAGGAAAAGTAGGTGAATGGCGAAATTGCACAGGCCCAGCCCTAGGACTAATAAGAAGAATGAAAGCCAGGAGGTCGCCACCTGAGTTACTCTCAGCGCAGAAGGTCATCGGTGTCACCTAGGAAAGGTGTCAGAAGATGTGATTTTTAAATATTGAGATTAAATAGTACCCAAATGGAGCCATGCTGTTATGGAGAGCCGGGGTTCAGCCAGCGCCAACCCCGCAGCTGCAGCTCCAACTCCACTCAAATAAGAACAGGTAACGGACATGGGAGAGAAGAGCCCGCATCACTGCAAGTGGTACTGGAAGAACGGCTGCAGAAGCTGGAAATAATGCGTAGAGCACAAAAAAGGCTCCTCAGAAGCCGATGTCCTCAGAGGACCACACGCTGTTCTGCATGTGCAAAACTAACATGTGCCACAAGCCACCACCAGGACACAGAAAGCAACAAGGAAAAACCCCAGGGCACAGGAGAAAGCAAGAAAACTTGCACTGTAGACCCTTGCATTCCATGGAAGTTCCATCTAACTTAAAGGGATTTTAGAAAGAAAGAAGGAGGAGAGAAGGTGCTATTCTCCAGTATTAAAGGAGTAATCTTGTGATCAGAGTGGCCAAGAAACAAAGCACCCAAATATTAGCTGCTTGTAAAATTCATCCTCTTCTGGGCCAGCAAGATGGCTCAGCAGTCTAAAGGGCCCGCTTAGGTAACCACAGGGACTGCGGTTGGATCCCCGGCATCACATGCTGCACCAGCCCCACCTCCAGGGCCATCTTCTGTCTGGAGGCTGATGCCAGCGATTCTTTGGCCTCAGCTGGTCCCCTGTGGACCTCTACACCGGGTGGCCTTGCACCACATGGGAATTGTAAAATAGCTGAATTTCTGAGTGACTCAGACTGCCCATGTGAGTGACCAGGGCAGTCAAGATGAAAATGGCATTGTATTTACTGAGCCAGTTTGAAAGGACAACATAACAGTGAAGTGCAGGGACGTCGCTGACCTAGCGCATCATTTCCCAAGAATGGTATTCTGACAGGATGGCTAATTCAGTCCACATTCAAGCAGAAGAAACAGAGACCTTGCTTCCAGAGAGCAGAAGCATCAGTGATTGACAGGCACCTTCAAAGACTGTCACAGGCTGGATGACAGCAGAAAGGCCTCGCCTGAACGATTCTGAAAAGCCCTACTCCCATACATTGACAGTAAGTTTCAAAACATTTACAATTAATAGCTCTTCTAAAGTTCCCAGTAAGAGCAGATAATCAAATATAAAAGCGAACATGGTTGGTGTAAGAATCTAGCATGTTGCAACAATACAGCAAACGTCTACCAAACTCATTAATGCTTGACAAAGAGGCCAAGAAAATTAAATGAAGATAAACAGTCTTATAAACAAATGTTCCCAGGGTAGCTAGATGAAAAGCCAAAGGAAGTATGCAATCTAATACCTCAATGCAAGAGCTAAAATTATTAAACTCTTAGAATAGGACATAGAATTTAAGTTCTTGTAAGGACGTGTTTACCATATTACCTCTAAGATGGCACCCAAAGCACATGTAAATAATAGAGAGATTTGAACCAGGCATGGCAGTGCATGCCTGTAATCCCAGCACTTGGGAGGCTGAGGTAGGAGGATCAGTGTGAGTTCACAGCTAGCTTGCACTACAGAGTGAGACTCTGTCTCCCCACCAGAAAAAAAAAAAAAGATTTAATTTTAGGATTCAAATCATTTGTGCATATGGACATTGTGCATAATTAAAGTCACGTGTCCACCTATCTCAGGAAAGTAGAGGGACAATCCACAATGTGGGAGAATATTTTGTCATCATGCATCTGAATAGAATTTAGTGCCCCAAATTATAATTAACTCAACAGGAAAATTTTAAGATGAGCAAAGGAACAGAAAAGACATTTCTCCAAGAAAACATTTAAATACCTGTACTCGGAAGCAGCCACTGAGTCCACCAACAGATGTATACTATAGAAAACGTGGCACTGGTCCACAGCTGAGTACTATTCCACCGTAAAGAAAGATAAACGTGAATGATTCATAGGGCAACAGGGCATCATGAGCCATGCTGCTCAGTGGCGCAAATCAGAGTCCCAAGCTTAAGTGGGCCATGCTCTCTCTTTTCTGAGAAGCCCACAAAATAAACAAAGAGCAAAATTAAAGACAGCATAGGAAGCAGGGAGACTGGGCTTTCTCAGATGGGAAGAGAATCAGAGAAAAGGGGGAGGGAGAGAGGAAAGGAGGAAGGGAGAGGCGGAGGGCAGGAGATAGAAGAAGGAAGCTGTGCTGTGTCCGTGGGCCAAGGCCACAGGAGGAAGGCGGGCACTGTGCCCGGCAAATGTGGTCTCATAAAAGGTAAAAATTGAAAGCAACCACCCAACGCGTGAAACAGTAAGAAAAACATTGAGGCAACTCTGTCTGCCTGTAAAGGCCTCAGAAGTGGGGACCTCTGGGCGGTGGCACCCGCAGCCAGTGCACGGCGATCTTCAAAAGCACACACTGGACCCGAGGGTCAGCTAAGCCTCCGCTGTCCACAGACAGTGCTGCTGCTTCAGGACCCCGTGTTGTGCACCCCTTAGCATGTAAAGACGTGACTCTTAAATTTCAAATCATTTCTCATTCAGCTGTATATTGATCCTTATCCCTGACTGCTCTCCCCGAAGTTAGTATTATACAGTGACATCTAGTAGTGGCATCAGCTACAACCTAGAATATGCTTTAATTGATTTGATAATTCCATTATTACTTAATAATTAGGCTGACTTCAGTGTTTCCTCATTGTAATTCTTCTGTCAATAAGAAACCGTTTCAGCATTGTGCACGCTAAGATTTATAACTATTATTCACTAACTTCATCTAAAAAACCTCCATCTATCATATCCTTTATATTTACTAAAATAAAATTTTAAAACTGCACTTTGCAATGTTTAAAACACTAAAATATTCATGTGTTCTGCTGTAAAAAATATGAAAGTTAATTTTATAACATGGCAACATAACTTGGGGAGAGAACATAAGATTCATAAATTCTCTTATGCGTGCTTAGCATTCGAACATGTTCCTGCATATGCATACGCTGCTTATAATTTACTGAGTTTTAAAATCTTGGATTCAAACCAGATAGGTACAACATTCAGGTTTCTTTCTTTTAGCAGCCATTTCTCTAATGGCAGAAAAAAGAGCCTAAGAGAGGCATTAGCTATCTAATGTTATGTTCACCATTTCTACTCTTTTAGACTCTATTACATGGATATTAGTCTACATAGTCCTTTTTAAGGGAAGAAAGACATTTCATTGGACACTTTATGTGAGGGGGAAAGAGATGGATGGATATCCTGACAAATCAGGGGAGCAGGTTCCTGAGAGACAGTGACCTGATTGTATGTAATTGTCATGCACAGCCCTATTTACCCAGAACCCCAGTTCCCCCACCTTTGCTCACCATATCCACCTGGTGTAGGACAGCTATTCTGTTCACTATTCAAGTTTCAGCTCATTTTCTTTTCTTTTTTGGCGGGGGGAAGGGTCAAGAGGATATTCAGGGTCTCACTACTGGATCAGACTCTTGGTGATCCGCCTGTTTACAGCCTCCCAAGTCTCAATTGCTGGCTCAATGTGCCCCGGGGGCAGGGCAGGCATGGCAGGCCAGGGGTTCAAATCACTGAGCTATGTGGCCGGCCCACTTCTTTTTCCTTTTGAGGCAGGGTCTTGCTGTACAATTCAGGCCAGCCTTGAACTCACTTTGCAGCCCAGGCTGGTCTGGAACTCACAATGCCCCTCCTTCCTCAAGCTCCTGAGTCCTGGGCTTATAGACATGCGCCACCACACCCCACTTTTCCTTCCCATTCTGTGCAGGCTTCCTCATTCTTACTCTCTGGAAGAATCTGCCATGTTTATATTCATACCTCACCCTTCCAGTATCTCATTGATCTTAAGTCCTAGAGTAAACCATCTCCTCCGTGTTTCTTCTAAATACACGAGGTCCTTAGCATGTGTCCTTGTCTCATCTTTTCATGCATCATCCCGGCTCTTAGCAACTTAGCAACCATTTGCTTCCCACTTAGCTCTTTTCGTGCTTGGCAGAAGCGCAGTTCCTGGCCCACTGCTACAGAGAGGAGCGCGCGGCAACTTTCTGAGGGTATTTCGTACCTACGACTTCCTCTGCTCTTCTAATTTCAAGCCCTAAGAAGAGCTCCCTACAAAGAGCACGCCATTTGTCCTGTAGTTATCTTCTTTTTTTTCTCATGTGTTCCATGGCCCTCGTTTTCAGAGATCTGCTCTGAAAGAAGCATACACTGACGACTGAAAATCCAGCAAGAATGATATTTTTAAAAAGCCATCCTTGGCACAGAAAAAATTGTAATCACAACCTGTCACCATCTTAAACATCATTTTTGTGGTTGTGAACAAAATACACTTGGTGGGGAATAATTTTAGAAAGATAAAAAATCGTCACCCCTATTTCCTAATTGGGAATGGAAATTTCTCTGCGCTGGTGCCAACATATCAAGGTTATATCAGGAAGTGATTTTTAGATGCATGGTATGTGCTAGGGGTATTTTATTTCGTAAGTGTTCATTCTACCAAGTACAATTTTTTCAAAAGAATTAACTTTTTTTTTTTGAAGAAACACAGCCAAACTCATGGAAAGCCTAGAAATTATTAATTAAAGTAACTCTGTGTATTTATATCCTAGTGAATAGTTGAGCAAAGCCATGTAATTTCTTAAAGAAAAAGGCCTGCAAATGGGGCTTAGGACAGTAGATGAAGGAGGAGAAGAGGGCCCTTCTGCCCTGTTCCTGCCTGTGCATTGTGGGCTGCAGAGCATTGGTGTGGCCTCCACTTCTGCCCAGACACTTTGGATAAGGGAATGCCATGGGCCCCTAGAGAGTTTGTCCTTGTTGTTGGGACCTTGTGAAGAGGAGATATCACCGAGACCTAAAAGGACACATTTTTCACTATTTCTACTTGAGCTTGGCACACGTAGGTGGAGTGGTGGCCACGTGGAGTGGCCTCTAGCTCACCGCCTTCCTTGCACATTCAGTCTTCAGCACCCCAGTTACGGAGCTACATCACATGGTAACATTTCATGAGAAAAATTCTCTCTACCAATATTCTCTTTTCTTTTAACTACTACAACAGGCGTGTTGGTGTATGCCTGTAATAATCACAGTGCTGGGGAGGTTGAGGCAAGATGATCGCTATGAATTCAAGGCCAGTCTGGGCTACCAAAGGAGCTCAACACCAGGCTAAGCTTTATAGTAAGACTCTGTCTCAATAAAAACAAAAATATAATTTTCTAGTTTGTTTGAACTGGCTAGAAACAGTGAGAGAAAAAGCAAGTGAAATGATACAAATATTGTCAAAGAAATACTACTTATATTCTGAGTAATCTCTTTTTTAAACATCTTTAATAAATAGAATATTCATGGTTCAAAAGAAGTTTTTCTAGTGCAGGTAGAGCATGTGTTACCATCATCTCTGAAATGCAACCAGAGTCTCCTGAGGTTGTAGCCACAGAGATTTTTCTGCAGAAAAAAAAAAAAAATTAGCTCTAGAATTCAGATGGCTTTCATTAAAATTATGTATCTTTTTCTATCACAAATAGAGAAAATCTAAGAGCTTCCTAGGAAACAGCAAAGAAAATCTCGGTCAATACACAAAGCATTCCTGCCTTGCGTGACCCATCACGTCTCTGCACCTGTGGCTGCAGCTGCAGAGGTTGGAGTCAGAAGCCAGCCCTGCAGGATGAGTGGGTCAAAGGGGAGGAGCCACAGAGCGCTGCAAAGACCTCAGCCACTGGATGGGAAGAGAGGGAGAGTGAGTCACCAGGAAGATGCACTCTCTGGGGAGCCATGGGGGCCCTGTCAGGGTCTCCACGGAGATAAACTATGGGCTTTGAGCCTGACTACAGGCAGAGGGAGGCTTTCTCCCTGGAAGGATGACCTAAAAGCTGATGTCCACAGTAAGGACTTAAACGTCCAAATGTCCACCCTCAGCCTCTACCACATAGGCTTAGGCCACATCATATAATTTCCATAATGAAAAATATAAGCAAAATACCAGCTATTGCAGAAATCGAAGAACAGCGCATGCTAATGAACAGGTTTTTCTGGCTATTTGTTGTTTTCTCTGCTGAAGGCTGAACCCAGAGCTTAGCACATGCTAGGCAAGCGCTGTGGCCCCGAGCTGTGTCCCTGGCCCTGAAAGGTAATCTTACGGTCACTTCCGCTTTCCTCCACTGAGAGTAGCATTTTATTTTTTTCAGTAATTCACATTATACTCTTTTCATACTTTTACAATCAATTTTACTTACCTATGCTTTAAAGGACGTTAACAAAAATTAAAAATTTAACCTAGGGCTATTTAAACTACTTTACATTGACTTGAAGAAACTGGAGAAAAATAATCCTTTGAGCATGATGAGATGTCTGCCTTACAAAAGGACTATTTATAGGATTCATTAAAATAAAAAATATTCATATGCAAATAATGTAATAAATGTGCTTTCAGAAGTTCCACGTTGAAGAATCCACAGAACAAGCCCATATATCCTTTTTCCATTTGTGCAAGGGCCTTTTAGAGTATGAGTGGCCTTCGGAGCTGACCAATTAGGTCTCAACAGACAACGTGTCTTATCTGTGTGTACGCGGCCCTGCCTAACAGAGCTTTGCCAGGATGTGTTCCCAGCACCTTCCACCACCAGATGGCAGAAAGCAAGCCACGGGCCTCGAAATCTACAGACTAAACTGATACCCAGAAGAAAAAAAAAAAAAAATCTGCTGTCTCCATTTGAATTTTTAGTTCCTTGTTTTTTTTCTTTCTCAACAGATATAAAAATTCATTGCAACAAGAGTCTGCCCTGCATTAAGTAAGAAAACAATGTGTTTTGATTAACAACAAGTTTTCATTTCACTGGGCTGCCAAGTCATTATTTTCCCTTTGGTTAGATAATGTAGCCCTGAAAAAATCATTTTTAGAAACAATTTGCCACGGGATCTAGGTAGACGGTAGCGGGGTTGTCTGGTCAGCGCCTCCTGTGAAAGCCTTCTGCACCGGTGGCCGCCGATTTCCTAGTTATGCTCCCTGCCTGCCTTCCTATTTTTCGAGCTGTGCTCAGCTTTCTCTGCACCCCTGAGCTGCTCTGGGGTGTCATGAGCAGTCAAGTTATTCTGTCATATGTTCTTATAGGATCTCCTGTCATCACACATGACCTGTCAAATAATGGCTCTCATAATTCCTGTCACCTTCAAAACCGAAAGCATGAGCCAGCACTCAGTGGACTGGGGTAACTTTCGGGTATGAAGCAGTGATGTAATCACAAAATGATAACAGCAGCAAAGGAAATATTTGCGCAGCACACACACACATGTGCAGACTGTTTTTGAAGTCTGCAATTATTCTTATTCTTGCTACAGAAGGATTTTGACACCTCAAACCCATGTTCATTCCATGAGAGCCAACTCTGCTTAAATAGCCTAAGTGGCTTCTCTATTCCCTATGATCTAGTAGGTCCCCATACTTAGAGAGAGCTGGACTTTGGAATGTCTCCTATAGAACATTTTGTCAATGTAAAATGATTTAGAAGTTAAAATCATCATGTAAATAGTGCAGCAAGGCTGCTGAAGTTCACTTGATGCCAAACCTGTCCCAATCTCTACAAAAATGTGAAATTTGAGAATTTATATGGTGTAATGCATGTTCCTATTTCACTTATTGGGAAGTACAGTCATGTTTAGAGTACATAGCTTTCCCCCAGAGTCCCAGGGAAGGATAGTTGAGCTCCGATTTGTACTCTGGATGTGAGAAGCCAAGTTCCTGCTTTTAACCACTGCCCTATGCAGTGCTTTGCGAAGACTGTGCACTCCATATTCATTCTGTACTTTGATCAAGGCATATTTATCGAATGCCTATTTTGCATTAATGATTAAATAATCATTGCAACGTTTTGAATCAACTTCACTCTAGAAGGTGCACAGTCTGCCAGAGAACAGACACATGATTAATGTAGAAATGAAGTTGCTGGGTGGCAGACCCGTGCACACCAGCTTCGCGTCCACCCCCAAACAGACTTTCTGCTTTCTAAGAAAGCAGACATGCTTCTTAGAAAATCACAGAGCCTGGTGTTTCCCATCAGTACCAGGAGCCAGGCATGTCACACGTCAGTGGAGAAAGAGTGGTACCTGTGCAGAAATGCGGCGTCCTGCACACAGGAGAGAAGAGGAGCTGCTTCCTGTTCTAGTGAAACAAGATGCAAAGCATGCAGAGTGAAAAGTGACTGTGCATTTTACTGTGCATAAATACTGCAAATTTCAAGAGTTGGTTGCAAATAAAAACGATGGGAGGGAGGTAGAGGCCGCGTGGGAGTTGGTTTCGCACGATCTGCTGAGGGAGACGCAGGTAATAACAAACTCCAGGATAGAGAAATGTCATGCGAGGCTGGTCAGATAGCACAGTGGACTAAACAGAGCTCTGCTTAGGCAGAGGGCAGCGGTTGGGGTTCAGTCCACAGGTGTGACAGCCCCACCCTCGAAGCGGGCTGAGAAGGCCACTGGGACTGGGCGTGCCGGTGTGCACCTGTAATCCCAGAGTTCGGGAGGCTCCGAACAGGAATATCACTAGTATCACTATGAGTCTGGTGGATGTAGTGAGACCCTACAGACATTGGACGAAATATATTTTTAAAATAAGAAATAAAACACACAAAAAATAAAAAAGAAAGAAATGTGTGAAAAATGATACAGGAAAGAAATCTAGACGTACTGTACTACCAAACTCAGTTGTGAATGTGGTTGTGACAGTGCACACTCGGAATCCTAAAGATGAGATACTGAAAAACTATGCAAAAATGCACAGTTTTGGAGGAGGAAAGGAGGTAAAGTTTTACTGGGCTGATAGTATAAGTGCATACCACAATAGCAAGCTCTCTCTCGGTCTGCCAGTAGCTAACAGGTAACAAAATAAAACACTTCTAAGCATGCTTGCAATCAAGAGTCGAACTCCAAAAACAGAAACAACTAAGAATCACAATGTTTATCTGTGTTGTAAGATGGTGTTTATTGTGTATAGGATGACTGAAGTCTTTTTTGTAAGATACTTTATAAAATTATTTAAAACTATAAAATATGTCCATGTATCGTTCTGATAAAAGTAATGAAGTTTAAAGTCATTTTTGAGGGGAAATTAGACAGTGGATTGGAAGCCGAGCAGTGAGGTAGGGCGTGGCCACTAGGTATCAGAACTAGTGGAGGTGTGTCGGATCCAGCCCCCGAGCTCCAGCCCACTGCGGAGTGAGGATGGAAAACCAAGAGACACAGAATTAAGTTAAACAAAAAGACACAAAGCTAACTCTCCCTCTGGAAGGGAGGGCTGCAAGTGACTGGCACACCCTGCCCTTACTCAGATATGGGGACAAGCACGGAGAATCCATCCCGCTCCCGCCATCCACTTACACGTCCCAGGGACGTCAGGGTCTGAGGTTAGGGAGCGTCCCCTGTGCGTGTCAACACGCATGCTTACCGCCTTTATCCCTAGTGCTCATGCAGCAGGCCAGTGAGACCTCAGTCGTTATCTCTGGTCTCTCATAGGTGAGGATGGCAGAGAAGATGTAGAGGGCCCCAGATAGCCCCCCAAGAGCTGGTGGCACCAGGATGGGGTAAGATGCTCGAGGACGTAGGGGCTTGGTTCAGAGGACGTTAACGATTCAGGAGTGAGATGAGAGGGTGATCCAGCAGGAGACCCATGTGAGCACGTGAAGACCGAAACCTCATTTGGGGGCCGGCAAGGTAGCTCAGCAGACTAAGCACCTGCTCAGGCAAGCGCAGGGGTGGGGTTTGATCCCTGGCACCCCATGCCGAGTCAGACCCACCCTTAGGCGTCCTGAGCCAGCGACCGAGCCTGCGCGCTGGAGAAACTGAAGATGGAAGGATCGCTATAGTTCCAAGCTGCGCAGTGAGACCCTGTACCAAATACATTTTTTAAAAAAAATTGGCAAAATGGCACATTGGTAAGAATTAATAGACAAATGACACTTTTGGATAGATGAATGACAAATGGAGATTATTTTCCTGCTATGATCAATGTAATTCAGGGACTCTGTCTGATGTTGGCATCTTAGATATGTTTAAGTTCTGAAACGCGATGAAAAGACGATAATGCTCTAACCGAAGCCCAGGTTTTCTGGCTTCTGTCAGAGGCCACGGAGTGTGAGGCAGAATGGGCGGGGGCTACTGCGTCACCGTGGGTCGCCCGGCGTCCTTCCTTCTCCACAAGCACGTGCGCATTGACAAGCGCGTAACAGAAGCCACGCCCAGTTCTAGGATCACATTTTTCCAGCTCCCGAATCCTCGGCATGATGAGCTCGAGGGTAAAGGGAACGGCTTTCTCCATGGCAACCCCAGGTTTGCTCTCTGAGGCCAAACTGTGCACTGAGAAAAATGCAGGCCCAGGCTTCTTGGGGTGGGGCTCTTTGTTTCATGTTGGTTTACATTCTGACCATCCTATAATTCACTCCAGAAAGGAATGCCACAAAAGTAGGTCAGGTCCAACGTACACAGATCGGAATTCACATGTAACTGTTTGCTGGTGACTGATCAGGAGGTCCACATAGGATACACCCAGATTTAGGAAGTCTCACCCCCCCTGCTCATTAGCATACACACTTGATCTTGTTCTTGATGTCACATAAATTAGAGATTTAAGAATGATTAGACTTTGAGAGGAGATATTCTACCCTGAGATTTCTATCACACTTGATGGAAATGAACCATTAGCTGCTGGAAAATTCTTTATTCTATGGTAAACCAAAACCAGACTTGTTTGTTTTTTTAACCAACTCTGGAGTCTGGAAGCTATGGAAATGTTTTCAACCTAAGAAGTGGACGTTCTCTCTCTAAGCACTCTGTGTTCTGTGCATTCCAAAGAACTTCCAGCACCCTGCGTGGGACCAGGTGAGCTGTGTTTCAGCCCCACCTTTTTTTTTTTTTTTTCTTTTCTTTTTTCTCCTAGAAACATTTTCCAATATTTTCTAAGTTTGGGCCGGCGAGATGGTTCAGTGGTCTAAAGCGCCTGCTTAGGAAAGCTCAGGCAACTGCAGGGACTGAGGTTTGATCCCCGGCACCACATGCTGCGCCAGCCCCACCACCAGGGCAGGCTGAGCCAGCCATAAAATAAAGAAACAAACAAACAAACAAATAAAAAAAAATATTTTCAAAGTTTAACTCTTTGACTTGCCTCTTAGATAAATAGCAAGTCACCCGTAACAGTTAGCGCTCTCCAGCATCACCCTCGACCAGGAACACATACTCAATTCCTTCTTCTCGAAAATTGTAATTTTGTTTTGCATTTATTTTCACAGCAAATATGGCGGCTCACGGAGACAGCAGCCTCAGCACTCCGGGGAGGACCAGTTCCCCTCTGACAGCTCGGCCCAGCCTTGGACTTTCAGATTCTCCTGTGCCTGACACAGGTTCCAAGGTCTGGCCTTTCTAGCAAGTTCCCCAGTAGATGGAAAGCATGTAGTAGGGACATGAGAGGTTCCTGTAGGACGTTGCATGTCTCTATTGCAAGTGTTATCCCGCATGCCTGATGCTCCAGGAGGTGGGGGCGGGAACACCCAGGCAGATGACAAGAAAGAATTTCCCGATGGCAAAAATCTCACAGTTCACTTAACTCCAAAAATGTCCAGTTGCACGTGTTTTTCTTTAGGAGTACATTCCTTAGAGAAATAAGACACTTCTATTACTGTGAAACAAGAATCTTCTAGACTTAAAATGTTTCCAGCCCTTCTGTGGAAAACGAGGAGTCATCATAATCACTTGTCTCTTTGGAGAATTTATAAAAGCTGATTATTTTTTAAAACTGAGGCTGTATGTGCATTTGAAGATCTGGAATTTATACTTCATTTTATTGAGCACATAAGAAGGCTTCGCTTGCACTTTTCCCTGACATTGACAAGGTGGTTCATGACCATCACCTCAGCTGCTTTGGGTGCCAGACGAAAACTGTCCCCTTCACACGTGACATGCAGAGGTAAGAGAGACTTAAGCAAGGAATGTGTCCAAGATGGCAGACACCAGACAAGTACGATCCCAGGCAGATTAAATTCAGATATTACACTGTCTAGATATCAGCAGTTTGACTGTTGCTTTATTAGGCATAATTTATAAAGGAAAACTAATAGGTAAGAGAGCTTTTGTTTCCTTTTGGCCTCTCACTCGCCGGCTCCTCAGCCTCAGCTAGAGATGAGCCACATCACTTCTCAGTTTAGGGATAATTCAGCTAACCAAAACCAAAAACTAAGAGATCATTCTTTAGCAATTTCCAGATGGGTGTATTTATTTTTGATTTGTTTTGCTTTTTCCTTTCACATAAATTTGCTTTCACTGGGCAACCAACTGCTTAGAGATAAAGCAAAAGAAAGCATAGTTCTGGCTAAACATAGCCTCCCCTACTTATTGTAATTAAGTCAATGAGGATTTTAAATGAAGGTTACCTACAGCCAAGATGTCTTACATGCTGCTAGTCAAGAATTAAACATTCCATGATTACTGTTTGACAGGCAAGCAAACGAGGAATTTAGACCATCCCGAGAGTACAATAGGTCAGGAGCAGGTTAAGAAAACACGGTCCTGCAGCCCCTTACCTGGCTTAATGAGCTAAACACGGCCAAAGTAGGTTGGTTCACCCATTCCAGAAGACATAGTTACAAGGCTGATCCTCCACATCTAGTTTCTGAAACTCGCTTCTTATGCAAAGTCCAAGTCCATTTGAGGTTGCATTTTGATGTCAAGACACATCAAGACTGTGAGCTTCATAAATAAAATTTCTGGAAATTTCACAGAGCCTTAATGATGCACATTGAACAGATAAATACTGACCTCATTTTTAAGGCAAACCTTTAGCATCATGCTCAGAATCATTACAAGGCATCCATGGTGGTTTGCACAAGAAAGAAACACTCCTTGAGCCAACTTTTATTTTAAAGACTGACGCATGGTGCACAGAGCACACACAAGGTGGCTACTGGGGCATGCGGAAGTAGAATGGAGGCATATTTGAATTTTAGAAGAGTTGTTAGGAATCAAAAAGAGGGAATGAAGCAAATGGCATGGAGCACGCTAGGTCTTGGGGCTTCTCACCTGCGTGGACGGAGCTGTGACCACCTGTCTGTGCTCAGCCTCAGCCACGTGTCATCATCTCTGCATCTGTGCTGGCCAGGCACCAAGGACCCCTCCCATGAATGAAAGTGAGTGGTCACAAATGACCCAAGGTTTCCAGCCTGATGGCCAGGAGAAGAGGGGTGGGATAAATATGTCAACTGGCTGTTGAAGGAAGAACTGATTCAGAGAAAAGAACGATTGAGTTTTCAATGGGTTTGACTGAGTGTCCTACATTGCTTTCCAATTTTGCAGTCAGTGAGATGTATAGGTAGAGTTCAGAAAGATTCTTTGGGTGAAGACACAGAATGCAGAAATGCTTCCTGCTAGAGAAAATATAAAGTGAGACAAGGCATAGGACAGGATCCATAATGAAGAGGCAGGAAGGTGGGATGCAGAAATGGGGCAGAGAACGGGACAGGGAGGCAAGCCAAGAGGTGCACTGGAAGTGGGGATGGGGAGTGTGACAGAAAGGCAAATGCTTGGGGAGGCACGGGGACCAGGGTCTGATCCCTGGCTTCACATGCCAAGCCGGTCCCTCCCCAGATGCACTGAGCTGGCCACCGAGACCAGACATGGTGACACACATGGTTGTAATCCCGGCTCTGGGGAGGCTGAAAACAGGAGGAGCTGCAGAGTGAGACCCTATACAAACCAAAAGAAAGAAAGAAAGAAAGAAAGAAAGAAAGAAAGAAAGAAAGAAAGAAAGAAAGACAACCGCACCCTGATCCTACTCTGCAGTGTTAGAAGACTGATGGGTAGCCACGCCTCAGCCAGAACTTGGCACTCATAAAGCTGGGGTCAGGGAGGGTGGACTTTTAATGCTTCCCTTCCATACACTTCACCACAATTCACTGAGAAGTCTTTTTTCCTATTTGGCATCTGCAAGATTCTTTGGAACTCAAGCAGCCAGGGTTTATCTTAAATGAAAACAGACCAGTAGCTGAGGAAACAGAAAACCACTCAAAACGGACAAGTCTAGAGCCCCCCAGTTTCTTCATGATAAGAATATCGGATACATCTGCATTGAGGGATGTTCCAACAAAATCCCAGGCAAGGAAGCCATGTTCCAAGCAGCCAAGGGCATCGGAGACGGACAGGTTTCAAGGGACTGTCCAGCCGCAGAGGCCTGACAGAGGAGCTGAAGGCCACGCTGCTTCTTAGAGGAGACCCTGGAGTAGGGAAGGAGTGTGAGGAAAATCAGGAGAGATCTGAATCAGCCAGAGACGTTAGGTACCAGGTTCTGTTGGCACTGGCCCATTAATAGCGAGTAGAGCACCGCAGCAAGGGAAGGGGCGAGCAGCCAGGAGCACCGCGTGGTGGGGAGTGGGGGCTTCGGGGGCGCTCATCTGCTCAATTGGTGCATGTCTGAAGATATCTAAACGTAAAGTCAATTGAAAAGCTGAATTTTCAAAGCTGTCAGCCTCAAAAATGCAAAATGAAATTCAAATTTAACGACTTACAAAATGTTAGTAATTATTCTTCTGTAATCTTATAGAAGACCCTGGAAAACAAAATATTTATCAAAATATACAATGAATAATTAATCCACAGTCTCCCTCCTTCTCTCTTTCTCTCTGTCTTTCTCTCTCTTTGTCTCTGTGTGTCTGTGTGTGTCTGTCTGTCTCTCTCTCTCTCTTTCTCTCTCTCTCTCTCTCTCTCTCTCTCTCTCTCTCTCTCTCTCCCCCCCTCCCCCTCTTCTTGTATTTTAGGATAAGGTCTGCCGGTCTCACTATGTAGATGCGACTTGTAGTGATCCTCCTGTTTTCAGCCCCCAAGTGCTATAATTGTAGGTGTGTGACACCATGCCCAGTCCCAATCCCTGCCTCAGTGTGCCCCAAGGGTGGGGCCGGATTGGCATACCGGGGATTGAACCCCAGCCACTGTACTCTGCCTAGCTCAGCTATTTGGCCAACCCTGAATCCAGAGTCTTTTTGTTTCAGGGCTAACACTTCTGCTCAAATTGACAAGAGTTTGGGACCAATGCCAGTCAAAGTCTCAAAGGATTATTTTTCTGAAATTTTAAAGGTTAAATGAAAATATGTATGAAATTACAAATAGCTCAAAGTAGATATAAAAAACTTGAAAGAGATAATATCCAGCAACAGAGGCATGGATAAAGACAACGTGCTGTTTACTCTGCCACAAAAAAAGGAAAATTTGAATCGTTTTAAGAAAGATGCACCATGACAGCGTAATATTAAATGAAATAAATCAGATACAGCTGAAAAGCAGCACCATTTCTCTTTCATTCGAGCAAAATAGAATATAGATAACAGGAAGTAGGGAGACAGAGCATCCTCAGGTAGCGAGAGGACCCAGAGAAGGAGGAAGTGCATGGAGGAAAGGAGGGGAAAGGGAGGAGAAGAGAGGGCACAGGGCTTGCGACGTGCACCTTGCGTGCGCCACTTTGCACATGGAGCATTCCCATGATGCACTGCATACACGTGCTGGCAAAAATCCCTAATGCAAGAGGAAATACTCAATAGAACAGCAGGAAATAGTGTGGAGTTCTAGTAGTTCAAGGAACCTGATATGAGGGACCAGAACTCCCTGACTAAACAGCCCAGCCCTGCACCCCACACCCCACAGAGCCCCAAATGTAAGACCAGTTGATGGCACAACCGGACCTATGAGTGAGTGGAGAAAGGAAGTAGATTTTAACAAATGGTGCTGGGGCTATTAGTTGTTAGAAAATGCGAAGTGGAACTCGTATATCACTTATAACAAGAGTTGTATAACACTTGCAGTGAGATATAAGGTAGATTTTTTGGGGGGGGTGGGGGGTTGGGACCAGGGTTCGAACTCATGACCTTGCACTTGCCTGGTCAGGCACTTGTGCCACGGGAGCTATCTCCCTGGCCCCAAAGGTAGAAAAATTTTAGAAGATAGAATAGAAGCTGTTACCGTTGTCAGGGAAAAGTATCCTAAAGAAGATAGGACAAGCTGTACCCACAAAGCAAGCGACTGATAGAAACTTAGGAACTGAAGCATACCCTACAGAAGCTAGAATGGAACTTACAAACTAGGACTTGGTATACAAATTTATTAGCAAGTCATCAATTCTGTTTAAAACTCAGGTGATCTAGTAGAAAAACCATGAAGGAATGCATCACCGGAGAGCCGGAACTGGCAGCCACGCATGCCAGATGAATATGCAATTGTACTCAGCCTCAGAATTAATCAGAAAAATGAAAATCACAATGAAATTTGTTTTCATACCCACAAAGTTGGCAGCTGTGCAATTCTGCCTTACCAAGTATTAATAATTCGTGATGTAAATGAGCCTGAATGTGGTAGATGATGCGACTGCCAACTGCACCAAGATCTGGAAAGCAAGTTGACATTTTCTAACAAAGCAGAACCTGTAAATCAATAACCTACCAGGGGATGTTGACTCTAGGGACCTTACACATGAGCGCTTGGACAAAGCTGCTCATGATGGGGCTGAACGGTCGCAGAGACACCCGAGTGTGCAAGAGCAAACGAATAAGAGTGAGTAACCTGGGGAGGGTGCATAAGCAAGAGCACACCCTGCAGCTCCTACTTAGAGCTACACAGAAATTCAGGAGTGTGGTGTCATGGCAAGAACACTGCAGAGTGAGAGTGAAAAAAGCTAAGAAAAAAATGTTAAGCACACAGTGTATGATTCAGTCTCCTCTGAACACAGAGGAAAGGAAGTGGAGGTCGGAATTTTATATGAGATTTCTAGGGCAATGATCACCTTCTCTAAAACCAAATGTTGGACAAAGTATGCCGTTGAGTCATCCTGGCCTACACTCATGCACTTTTCATATGTTTGAAGTTTGCTCCATATTTAGAAATATAAATTTAAGACACAGCAGTTAATTGTATGGGATAGCTGCGAAACAGTTGGAATTTTATCGTTCTGCAAAATGCACATAACATATCTCAGAACAAACATGAGCAGGTTGGATTATTCCTCTAGTTATTTGTGTCAATTTTTGATAACATGATAGGAACAGGAAAAAAAAAAACTTGCAACCCTAGTTCATCGAATTCTGAATCATTGCTGTTCTGCGTTTCAGTCCTGAGGGTGGTAGGTGAGATAGTGTGAGAGGGACCTGCAGGAGCTTGGAGAAAGGTCCAGTTAAGGGCATCTGCTTCAGTGTTGGTAAAAGACTGTGTCCACAGCCCTTGACCAACCGGCAGGCTTAGTGAAACAGTATTCTGATTAATTATCTTCTATTAGTTAATTAAGACTAAGTTTCAATTACAGCCTTCTCAAGCTTATAACAGAAATCTAAAGATGAAAGCAGAGGCTGGCGTTAAAATCTCCAGGTCCTCAGCGAAGGTCCGTAAGATGTGGCCATGCCTCTTACTGGTTTTCTTTCTACTCTTAATTCTGCACTGGGCAGAGGTTGCTGAGCCACCTGCCTAGGAGCAGAGCTGGTCCTGCTGTGGGCTCCTGCCTCTTTTCTATGTATCCTGATTATTGATCTGACAGCAACACCCTGAGCACACGGTGGGGACTCAACCATGACAGGGACATCACTCTGCCTCCTCACCCAAGAGCAGGAAAATGCACCGAAGGGTGTATTTTGCCATGGGACAAAAGAAAAGGATTGCTCGCTTCATCAAAGCTTAGTGACACTTGCTAGGACCAGGAAATAATAGAACAGCAATGGTTTCCCATAGAGAGCTGCAATTTTAATTCCGCATGAGAGTAAATAATTACTATTGTAAGCTCATCGTTCTGCAAGGACCTATAGTGCTGTCATACCGAAAGCACTTTGAGCGAAGTTCTGAACATGTAAGTGTTTCAGAGTGCTTATTAGAGTCAGTGAGGTCGAGGGGAAAACTGAGAAATGTCAACTGGCAGAAATTAATAAAAATCAGGATGGCTTTTAGCTGCTATATTAATGCATGTTTCTTCAGATATCAAACAACTTGAAGGCATCCTGTGGTCTGCCGTCCTGAGCGGTAGCTCGTGTGAGGTGCATTACCTGGAGCTAGTGCCTGGGCCACACAGTGTGGTAGCCCTGCCGTTGGCTACAGCCTGGAATGCGGTTGCTCGTGGCTTAGGAGCGCTGCAGTATGGAATGCGTGAGCACTGTTGTACAACATAGGGATGCATGGAATGCCATTTGGAAATCCTGCTTATGAAACCAAAAGCTGGAACTTGACGGAAATATCATGCAGAGCTTATTAGAAGAATATGGAAGAGTGAGCTATTAGTTCAGTGTGCTTATTGTTATTTAAAGTAACATGCTTTGTATTGTTGCAAGTGTGTACTGATCATTATTGCCTCAATTTATGACAGCGTTTTTCAAAAGAAACATGGAACTTACTCGGAATGTGGGCCAATAGCAGCTAAGTTAAAAGCAAGCTGGTTGCCCCTAGCAGAGCTCCATCCTACAGAAATCATAAAACAATCATCCACTATTAATGCTTTTAAGTAATTCCTCTTGGATAACACACTCCTTTCTGGTAATAAAAAAGATACTCTATTTTTTTCATGAAAATTATGGTAAAGTAAAAAATTAAAAGGTTAAAAATCTTATCTGACGCTCTCTGATACTTAGGAAGCCACTTTGTGACACAAGTATGATGCAGTCTTCTGAAAACTAAAAGGAATTCATTAGTCGATAAGTTATAAACCAGGGCCCCATCAGCATCAGCAGTATCTAATACCTTAAAGGTCTGATTCTCACCTTTTAATCAGCTTTAAGCAGATCCTAGAAATCTAGATTCTTTAAAAAACATAGCTCTGCCAATGGTGCTAATCTACAAATAGGATTAAAATTAATAAGTTCTGAGTACAAAACTATGTATTTGTTTAAGCTGCAAATCAGAGCTCGCTCACTGTAAAGTTGTAAAATACAGGCTGCAGATAAATTAGCTTGAACGTACGAAAGCCATGCTGAAGAGAGGGCCTGAAACCCACGGGAGTTCTCCTCCAGCAACTCTCCCACAGGTGCGCAGGTGGCCCTGTGAGCGGCCAGGCTTAGGAGGTGGAAGGTAGGGTCCTCGGCTGACCTAGGAGCATCAGCCACATCCTGCAGGCTGCTGAAGGCACGTCCCTTCATAAGGACAAATGACACTCGACTGAGGCACGCATGCGCCGATGCATGTTTCCTGCACTTAAGGTGCTTTTGGATCATTCAGTTTTTCTTCAATTGCCGTGTCTTTGTCCTCTTTCCCTTTCCCTGTCTGAATGGATTAGCTGCAAGATGCAGGATTAACTGCAAGAAGTAGCTGCAGACTGCGAACTTGGCTTTCCATGTGGAACTGGTCGGCGCAGATAAATCCAGGAAACATTGGAAACTGTTGGTTCAAGACAGAAATTAAAAATAACTAGCTAATACGCCCACTCAGTGATGGGATTGATGGTCATTAAGCCACTGGGACAATCCTCAATGCAACTACTCCTCCTATTATCAAGCGCCGTTTTCCCATTCAGAGTGGCCAGAAAACGTTGACCAAGTCCTTCTAAAAGTAGTGTTGTATCATTTACATGCATTTAGAAGAAATTCAAAACATCTATCACAACATCAAGATAATTAGCCCATCTGCCAGGATCGTCCTTGCCAACCTGAGTTCTGAGCGGAGCCTTAGCTGTGGCTCGCGAGTCCCAGCTGTGCCCCCACATGAAAGCCCTGCCAGCACCTGGTGGGCATCACCCTCCATAAGGATATTCAAAGGCCAACAGGGACGCAGTGGAAACATCAGAGTCACGTGGTCCTCCGCGAGTTGCTTCTCCATGAGGGGGTAGCCCCTTCTGGCAGCTGTGCCAGAACCCTGCTTTTTCTAGAAACAGGGTGTTGGCCTAGGCTATCTGCAAAAATAGCTAAAGTGAGAAGGCAGCGAGGTTCGGAAGAATAAACCCAGTGGCTCTCTGCTTTGAAAATCAGCCTGACTGAGTTTCACATCCTTCTCCTGAAATTTTAATGATATTTTTACAATTAACTGCAATTTTCCTTTTGCCTATCCACGCTCTCCATGGTGTATGAAAGACTCGGTACTGACTGAGCAGTGGCGTCCCCAGCACTGGCCTGCAGCTGTGGAGCCGCGAGTGCGAGCCCCTGAAACGCTGCTGGGCGGGCAGTGTCTGCGAGGGTGCCCACACGGCCTGGAGGAGCCCCCTGCTGCGCAGGGGCCGGAAACCCTGTCTGCTGCAGCAAGGGAAAACACTCATCTGGCCGATCGATATTGTTAAAAGTGAGAAAAACTCTAAAAGGAGTTTCACAGAAAGGTGAGTTAAAAATAAAACAGACAGCAAAGGAAGAGAAAAGGAGCTCAATTTGATTTGAGAAAAATCCCAGTGGAGGCAGAGCGGAGGCTGGGGGAGAGAGGGGGGCGGGGGGAGAGTGGAGGACCGCGGGCTCTGCTGGTGAGTTCCCTCCAGCAGGAGGATGCTGAGTATAACCTAGAAAAGACGGGCTGGACAGGAAGGAGTCTAAGTCAGAGCCAGACAAGATGCTGCGCATCTGCTGTACAGCGCTTCCTAAGCTTCTGTCTTGGAAACTTCAGGGGTGGTGGTGTAAATGGACCAGGAAGAAAAGCATCAAATAGGGGAGGAGGGGGAGAAGAGGAGGAGGGAATTTTGAGGAGATGATTAACCTTTGAATTGTATGGGTTAGAGACAAATGGGAGGATCATCCCAATGGCTGAACAGAATTCCCAACCTATTTACCAAGACCAACAGGGACACAAAGGATCTACTATCATTGACAAGAGGAACTGTCAACTGTGATAGCTGGGTACCAGCAAGAGATGCACCAGCTTTAAATGATGAGGGGAAAAATTGAATTTCAGAGTCAAAGAGTACAGTGTAAATGAAGAATTAGGGAACATATGGAAGCTACTCTTCAAAAAAAAAAAAAAAACCTTGGCTGAAAAGTGAGAAAAGGTAGAATCAAGCGGCATTTTGGTATGGGGATGTTACGGGTATGCATAGGTGGTGGCTTCGGTGTAAGGGAGGTATAGATCAGGAGAAAGAACAGTGTGAGCTACAAGGTCTCTTTGCCTAAGGTGGGGTGAGACGGAAAGGCTCTGAGCTCTGAAGAGGACTTTAAAGTGAGGCAGGAGGACAGAGGTCCGTTTCAGTGTAAGACAGCTCTCAAGGGGAGCAGTGGAAAGAGCTGACAGGAAATGTGTCCAGGGTTGGAAATGAAGGAGAAAGTCTTAAATTTTACAAAGACTGAGGCATTTTTAAAAATATAATTTTGATTTTTCACTGTTAAAATAATAAGCATCTATTATAAAAATTTTAAAATCAAATCACTTTAAAAATATAGCATTCTCCTTGGTTATAGACCACACATCTGGCACCCCAGTTACTTGGGAGGGGAAGGAAGAAAGATTGCAAGGCGCTGGGCCAGGCTGAGCCAAGCAGCAAGAAGGATGGAACGCAGCGTTGAGAGCTCAGCTGCCGTAGGGTGGCTACAGCGGCCAGCACCAAAAACCAGAACCGAAGTAAAACAGACCCACGAAAGCCTGGTGCATTCTGCAGGTGTAGCTCAGTGTCGCAGAGCCTTTCTGGCAAGTGCGAGGTTGTGTTTAATTCCTGGCGCGCACATGTGCGCGCGCACGCACGCACACACACACACACACACACACACACACACACACACACTCTAGCTTTCTATAGGTACACATCCACATGCAACTACCTCTCCCCTGTCCTGCTCACAAGTCAGGCCCAAATGGAGCATTTTCCAATCTGCCCTGCATTGGGAAGATCCCAGCGGCCCTTAGCTGTACGTCCAGCACAGTCATTTCTTGCCTGCTTTGCTCCTGAGCTGCGGGCTCGAACTCCCTCCCTGTTTTGCACAGTTCTCATCTGCACTGCAGATTTTCCATTTTACTTTTTCCAACCATTTTCTGCAAAGGCCTTATTTCTCTCACAGGACTCATGCTACACAAAAGCAAGAACTGTGTTCCTCTTTTGATAAGGATTGCACAAATCCTACGCAGGGCTTGGAGCACTGTGGCCCCCCTGGCTCTCAGGCTGGTGTGTGAAGGTGGGGGTGAACCTGTGTGCATTCTGTTGGCATAGCCACAGCTCTGGCCCTTGGCAAGTGCCTGGGAGGTGAAGCCAAAGAGATTTAGTCTCACTTAAATCAAAACAAGCACGCAGCTTATTGCACTGAGGAGTGCAATAGTAAGTTGCACACAATTTTTCTAATGGACTTTTATATTCTGTTGTTGCTTTACGTTTTTTTTTTGAATGTTCACAATAAATTACAGAGAGCAAATTGCAGCAGAGAAAGCAAAAGAGTAAGGAAGAAGAAAGGTAACTCAGACCAAGGACCACGAAACAGCTCCGTCTTAGTTACCGCATGGCCAGGCCACCCAAGGCCATGGTCATGGTCACCTGAGCCATGATGAGTCCCCAGTCCTTGCCCACATTTAGTCAAACTCACTTTTTATAGCAGTTCCAGAAGACACACATTCGTTTCCTTAAGTCACAGAGGAAGGCAAAATAAGCAACTCCAAACAGATAAAAACAGAACAAACAAACCTGAGCTGTAGCAGCTCTCTCGGGGGCTTCTGCACGGTGACCTCCAGCCTAGGCTCAAGGTCACCATCCTGACTCAGCCCAGCGGTCTGCCTGCCTTCGTCACCCTCTACACTCTCAAATATTATTTGTACATATTTTAAAATGTTGCATATATTTTTAAACTCTATACATGTGTGTGTGTGTTTTAAATCTTGCCATAGAATATATACAACTTTTGATAAATACCAGCTGTTCTCACTCAGCTACGAATAAGTCTTGTAGAAAAATAGAATGGGACAGTGATCTCTACAGAGGAGAAAGGACCACAGGAAAAGGGGCAGAAGAGAAAAAGCTCGGGGAGGGCACGGGCCCAGGGTCACCTACTGCTGGCTCTTCTAGGACACAGAAGTGTGGCTCCTCAAAATCTCAGTCTCAGAATTGTTACCAACCAGAGACCTGAAGCCCATACACATAAAATCAATTAACCACAGAAGGGAGAGAAGTTCTCACTGTGCTGATCTGGCTGTGACTTACTGCATATGATATTAGATTACTCCAGTGAGCCCTGTCAAGAAACACAGATAGAGCATCTCTGTAAAGAACATGGCCAAATTTAGAAAGAATGTTTATGCAAAGTCGTTGAAGTATTGTTTGTGATAAAAACTTACGAAATTCTAGATGTCAATCAAAATAGGCAATATAATAAAAATTGCAACTGAAAAACACACACAGGTTCTTGCAGCAATTGAAAAGATAAATTCTCCAACAATTAAAAAACATGGCTCCAAGACTCATGCGCTAATATTCTGGAAGCGATGTCATATTATTTAGTCAGTGCAAATATCATAAAACATTCCAATCTTAAAACATTCTTGTATGGTATGTATTGAATTACTTTAAATGGATCACTTCCATGTATCAAATAAACACACTAGTTTTAATGTCTAGAAAGAAATAAAATCAGCAGACTGCAGAGATATTTAGAGACTCTTTTCTATTATTTCCAAAGAATGAAATCATAAAATGGAATTTTTACCTTTGGTTTGTTGTAAATGTATGATGTCTTTTAGACTCCTCTACAATTTCTTCTGCTGTTTAGGTCCCAAATGGTGTGCCAGGAATATGTGTATCTATTTCATATTTTAAAGCATTCTTATTCTTTAGTAAAGGCACACAGCGGAGCTGTGATTGCCAATGGGTCACATGGCACGGAGGGACAGGGTGGCAGTGAGACGCAGAGCCTGTGGTCACAAGGGTCACATCTACTGCCTTCTGACACCTATAAATAAACTCTGGTTTTTTTAAAAGCATGCACTAGGTTGCATTGGTTGTTATCATTGGATTTCTTGAACTTTACATGCATTGGCCACAACACCCATTTAATGATATAGGTAGTTTCCAAACATTGTCTTAAGGCAACACTTTCTGTCTGAAGACTCCGGCTTGCTGTCACTGGTCTTTCTCTTTTTACCATCAGTCCACGTTCTCCAAGTCCTAATCGTGTGTTCTGTTCTGAGCAGCACGTTCTCATTTGCCTAACGTGCGGCCAGCAAGTGAAAGGCTGTCCGAGGACAGCTAGGAGAGAACCTCAGATCTGTTGCATCTGTGGATTTCAAAGTTATCTTTGGTGTTGCTAAACTGTGGGTTGTTGCGGTTGTTCCTGTCTCAGCTATGCACAGACCTTAATTTAGATAATCATAGGATAAAGCCCTAATGATGTACTGTTTCAAACCAAATTCTGATACCCTTTCATACAGACAAGGGGCAGAACCACGCTGCATTTAACATCAGCAGTCTGGGAAGTGAACTCTGTTATTTTCGTTGTCAGCATAAACGTAACCTGAGAGAGGCAGGCAAAAAGGGCAACAGCAAAAGCCCTGCTTTTTGTGTTCACCAAGCAAAGAAACACTCTATAGGGAAAAAAATCCTTTTACTAAATTCAGCAATACAATAAAAAATGGGTGGCACAGTGTTGTTGGATTTGGTATTCTTTATCTGAACGCCACAAGTCTGACAGACGTCATACTGATTGGACGTGAAACCTTTCGATAAAAGGCGTGTGGAAATGGCTGACTGTAATGCGGGGTTTATACCAGAGCGGGGCTCATGCTTGCTGTCATAGTAAGAAACAAAAGGAAGTGGCAGATGGGTGCAAACACCGTGGTTTTGAGACAACCTTTTTCAAGTGGAGAACCCCCGATGGCTGCCCACAATACCCAGTAGGTCCACGTTGCCAACTGCACAGCAATGGCGAACAAACAAGGCACATAAGCCTAGAATTTACAAAGGCTTTCTCATCGTACATGCTGTATGGCAGGCCACATTTTCATAGCAAGTTTTAACTAAAGAATTGGAAAATTGAAGCATTGTGTATAATTCTAAGCCACTGATATAGGCAAAAACTAACCTTTATGTTTCTATGAAAGGGCTTTTCCGGCTGGCCTCTGGCCTCTGGGAGACCCTGCCCGGAGTGTTCGCAATCCCTGCCGTGGTCCTGCATGCTCGGCTCCTCTCAGTCCTGCGCCCCAAGACCATCTTACCCAGCACCCACCTTCCTACAGTCCTGGCCTCTATTCTGCTTCCACAGAATGATTTCCTGGGATTCGTAGGACCAAACACAACCTTAAGCTCAAAATGAAGTGGGAGTAAGGGCAGAAAATGATATTGCTAAGGTTTTTGAATGAACAAAAGCAAGAGTTTAAGCCACAACTTCAATTCCACCCTTCTGTTCTGTGTGTTAAGGAGTGCGCTTCCTTGTCTTTAAAATGCAAATGGCGTTCTGCAGTCCGAAGCATCGCACAGTGCTTTGTTTAGTATCTAATTATCTAACAACAGATGAGTGACAGAATGTTTTTCTCCTGCCTTCTCTTTAACTCTGTGCTTTCAAACAGAAAATAATAACAATAAAGAGCTCTACCCAGGGCCCTAATCGTTTCAATTTCCTTTTCCCTTTTATTTCAAGCATTAAAATCAAAGAAGGATTTTTTTAAGTGAATGAATCTTAACCAATAAATGCTACGTACTTTGAATCAACTTTACCCATAAGATACTTTTGGATGGGGACTCCCAGGCTGGGTTGCTCTGTGTCTAGATCTAATGTGTCACGGTCACCTTCGGGCCCTCAGTGTCCTTCATGTGGGGTACAAGAACAGAACAGTGTGTATCAGGGCAGTTCTGCAAAAGCCAGCAAAACTCTGTAGGAGCGGTATTCAGGGACTGATGTTGATAGAAGCCAGTATCTTCTTTCTTTATTCTTAAGACTCAGGGCAACGTAGAGTATACTCTGTTAAAATCTCATGTTTTAATATGTAAAATATGTAGGATTGTATTTATATGAAAAGCCACATGGAAAGCTCACAAAAATGAGCTCAGCATACGCAGTACTAGGTCATTTCTCCCTAGTTAATAGAAATAGTAGAATAATAGCCTAACTGTGGACTTCATGCATTAATGGTAGTTCATTAGACGCCAGTTCCTCTAGTTGTAGAGATGCATGCCTAGGAGATTTTTATAAAAATTCTCAAAGTACCATCTGTAGAAAACTTATGCTTGGGAAGAAGATAGCCCTAAGTTCGCATTAATATTATTTATCTACTTATTAAAGATAGGTGGCAAATTAAATAGTAAGAAAAGAGACTTAAGCAAAGAATTTAATTCAAATGCAGATCATAAAGTTGACTAATATAGAAATAAGCACATTAGTCCATGTCATCATTCTTTGCACAGGTATTTCAGTGACACGGTGCTCTCTTTGGAGCTTTCATGACTTCACTCAAGCAAGAAATAGTAATGATTGTAAAGCACTGTACACGTCCTTGTGTAAAATTGCAGAGTTGAACTTAATACTTGAGAATAGAAATCAGCCATCGAGGGCTGAAAGTACAATGTGTGTAATGAGTTAAAAAGTGACAATGGCAAAAATTAGAAGCTAAAATCACAGTGCACTGTAGGAAGCACAACAGACTAGCCAACAAAAAAGAAAAATAAAAAGGTAAATAGGCCTTTGAAAATAGGAACAATTCCTGCCATTTCCCCAGAAGGTAAACATTTTCCATAGCTTTTTGGACATCTTCCATAGCTTTGCCTTTAACGGACAGGATGACGCTGCCCCGTTGCATTTCTTAATTGTATCTCACCAAGATTTACTCAGTCCAAAAGCTATGTTTGTGCTCAACAGCGCAACAACCTACATAAAGATCTTCATTTCCACATGTTTTAATGTTACAGTCCATTAAGGTAGAAATTTTTATTTTTATTTTTTTAATTTATTTATTTTGTTTTTTTCTGGTACCAGGAATCAAACTCAGTACCTTGCGCTTGCCAAGCAAGCACTTATTCCACTGAGCTATCCTCCCAGCCCCTAAGGTAGAAATTTTTTAAAAATGCATTTTCTCTAACAAATGTCAAGCCATTGTTAAATAACTTTTTGTTCTTCAATATTTTTAATGACAGAATGATTTCACTTCAGATATTGAAAGAAAAACTGTTATCACAGAAAACCAGAGCTTGCCAGAGGCTGGAGTTTGGAGTCATCACATTGAAAACAAAGGAGCCTGTGGAGACATCCATGGAAAGCAGAAGCATTCGTATCATGCCTGCGCTGGTGGCCGACAGCGTGGACAACGGCCATAACTCATGGCATTGCAATCCTTATAACTGGTGACTCTTGGCATATAAATCACACTTTAATGATGACAATCTCAGTGCCAAAATGCACTCTGCAGAGATCTGGGGAGCAGTGCACCCCCCGGCTGGGGCTCAGACTTGCTTTCTTGGAGGAGAAAAAGAATTGCGTCCAATGTTGTCAGAATTGGCCCTCCTCAGATCGCAGCAGGCAATGGTGTTGTCTTCCCAGCAGGATGTCACCTGCTGAGTGTCCCGGCTCAAACAGGAAGTGGGCAGGACTGGTGACCTTCTGAGGGAGCAAAGGAACAAGTCACAGGGTGGAAATATTTAGAAGGTTGTTTTATTTTAAAGATAATGACTTTTAAGAACAATAGAGAATTTATTTGTTTATTTATTTTTGTATTTTAGGGAAGAGTCTACAGGGCCTCACTGCTAGACCAGACTCTTAGTGATCTGCCTGTTTACAACCTCCCAAGAGCTGGGATTATAGGCACATGCCACCACACCCAGTCTCAGTTGCTGGCTCAGTGTGCCTTGGGGGCGGAGCCAGCACGGCAGGCCACGGGGATTGAAACCCTGAGCCCCTGCACCTGCTTGCAGGCTCTTAAATCTGCTGAGCTCTTTGGCCAGACCTCAAGAATTTAAACTATGTTATAAAATCAACGATAGTTGTTATACAGGATGAATTTTGATTATGTCATTCACCTAAGAGATTATGAGCCCTTTGTATAGAGCCATAGTAATTTGAATGGAAAGGCATATATATATATATACATATATATATTCATATTCATATATGTGCATAAGCATACATGTACATGATCATACATGTGTATAATCATACATGTGCATAATCATACATGTATATAATTGTATATATGCACAATCATATTGTACAACCATACATGTGTCATCATGCATGTGAATGACACACATGCATAGTCATACATGTGTGTGGCCATGCATGTGTGTGATCATGCATTGTGTGATCATATAGGTATAATTACATATACATATACATGTATATGTGTGTATGTGTATATGTGTATATATATATGTATATATGTATCTTTTTATGTATTTAGTACAGAGTCTCCAGGGTCTCAGTATACAGACCGGATTCGTAGTGATCCTCCTGTATTCAGCCTCCCAAGTGCTGGGATTGCAGGCATGCACCACCATGCCCAGTCTCAGTCGCTGTCTTAGTGTGCCCCAAGGGCAAGGCCGGCACAGCAGGATGGGGATCAAACTCTGGTCCCTGTGTCTGTCTAAGCAGGTGCTTTAGTCCGCTGAGCTATGTGGTCGGCCCTTTTCTATGGATTTGTATGGTTATTTACTTGCTTTCCTCTGCAGACATTTACCCTGGAAATACATCTGCAAAGTCTTTCTTGTCTGAGTCATGCAGCCCAAATGATGCATTTCAGAGGCACTCCTTACAGTCATATTAAATTGTAAAATGCTTTTTTTAGTTAGAATGACACAAGAAATCAGCAGCACAAGCAAGCAGTTAGTGGAAGCTAGCAGATTGCGGGCGTTTGGTCCGGTAGGTTTCTATTTTTGTTCCTCTCACTTTGCTAAAAATAACAAGAAGAAGAAGAAGAAGAAGAAGAAGAAGAAGAAGAAGAAGAAGAAGAAGAAGAAGAAGAAGAAGAAGAAGAAGAAGAAGAAGAAGAAGATTTCATTAGAGCAGCAGAACTACCACTTTGGGGGAGAAAATACTTAGTCTACTTTCTGCTGCTCGCTTTAGCAGAGCAGGGAGCAGCCGTGGGCACTGGGAAATCTGACTGCCCGGCCGAAGCGGCCTCAGGGGAGCTGCCATCTAAGAACTCAAGGGCAAGTGATCTGTGCTTAAAGAGAAGGATCTGAAAACCCAGGCTTCCTTCTTCCACTGCAGTTGATGCCGATTTCTAGAAGGAACAGTTATGGGTGCTTATGGTGTTAATACGACCAGGTTCTGTGAGCTCGGGCAGTTTTACTTCTGATCTTATGGTCTTCTAAAGCCGAGGCCCACCACACTGACTGGGTCGATGTCAATCACTTTCTTTCTTCATCAAAGAAAAACAAAGGGAAACAGAAAGTGCTGGGTACCTTTAAGAGCTATCTGTTGCCATTCTAAATAAAAAGTAAACATTCATGGTACTTATGAAGCAGGCTACAAAGTCCTGTAACTTAAAATGGAGGCTCTCAGTGGCATCTTTTATTTTTTTCCTGACCGCATAAACAACTGGCTCTAGAGTGGAAGCTTGGTCGAAATACTTTACCTTCCTGGGTGCCGTGTTTTCTGGGAGTGGTGCAAGCAGCCAGCGTAGCGTGGAGATAACATCTGGCAGCGTGGCCCTAGGAAAGCAGTGACCCAGCTGCTGCTCCAGAGGGGGCAGTGGGCACTCCCTGCAGCACTAGGAAAGCGCAGCCTTGAGAACTCTGTGACACAGGGACGGCCTGCATTGGAGCAGATGGATAGAAAAAGGAAGCAGTTCTTCACTTAGGGCTGTGCTCAGGAAAGCTCCTAGTTAGCAGAGAGGAGCTGGAGGGGCAGGAGTCAAGCTGGAATGTTCATAGCCTCTGGTCTTATTAACAGTGTTCGCACTCTAGGACTTTTCCTGCCAGCATCTGTGTGGGTGAAGTGCAAGCTCACCGTAACATCCCGTAGTCTCCTCACCCTCCCTTTTTTTGTATTTTAGGGAAAGGTCTACAGGGTGTTCAGAGTCTCACTACTAGATGGAACTCGTAATGATCCACCTATTTACAGCCTCCCAAGAGCTGGGATTACAGGCACGCGCCACAATGCCCAGTCTCAGTTGCCCAGCACAACACGCTGGGGATCGAACCCCCAGCCCCTGCACCTGCTTGCAGATGCTTTAATCTGCTGAGCTATTTGGCCGGCCCTGCATGCAGCTTTTGCGTGTGTGCTCGGACTGGTTTCCTTCCACAAGCCATACACTGACCTCATGAGGTTCTGAGGCTCTGAACTCCAGTTGCAGTCACTAAGTGGAAGGTTTTTTTCCCTCCTTTCTTTCCCATTGTCTCTTCTTTTTGTAGATTTGGGGTACCTCGTTAGCATTTTGATGCTCTAGTTGTTTTGCCTGGATCTCAGCCCCCTCCCCCACCCTGCTTCTGCCTACCGCCCCCAGTAGTCCCCAAGTGTGTTTGGCTCGTTCAGATGCGACCTTCAAAATCTCTCCGTTGGGCAGCTTCGCCTGATGATCGACACGCACTTCCTCCGAGTCAGGATGGGGACCACAGCCACTCGGCAGCACCTGCCTGGATGTGAGAGTAGGAAAGGAGGGCCAGGGGTGGCCACAGAGGCTCGGGAGGAGCGAGCGCAGCAGGATCCAGCCCTGCGCCTGCACGGGACAGTCAGCACGCGCCTGTGACTGTGGGAAGACCAAGTTCCCCAGGCAGAGGAGGACGCCGTGAAGGTCACCTAGGTGGGAAGTGACAGCGCCTAAACCATGGCGTCGACAGGACGCAAAGCAGCGCCTAAAGGAGCCGGACACACACGGGAGCTGCTGATTCAGAAACCAAGGTTTGCTATTATAATTTTGAACAGGCGCGCAACGTTGTCACCAGGAAGGAGCGCCGGAGGAGACTTCCTGTTTCCTTTGCCTGCGTGACATCTAAAGGGCTAAAAATTGATTTCTTACAAGAAAACGAGAAAAAAGTAAGTCTTGTTTACCTTTATGTCTGAGAGAATTCAACTCTGTGCATTTTTCTAATGATCAAAGTTCATTTTAAAAAAATTCATCTATTAGCAAGAAAATAAATGTAAACCCAGAAATAAGACCTTTGGCCACATTCTAATTTACTTAGGCTTTCATCATTTGAGTCTAAAATCAACTGAGCTCTTATTTTCAGTCTGTAAGTCTAGAATTTTCACTTGTTTTTTCAATGAGATCAAATTTATGCAAACTAGATCAATATTGACTTTAATTATCTAACAAATTGTTTTGTACTTTTATTTCTTATACGTGCAAATTTTCAGGTGCTGAATCACAGTTGGCCTGTTTCTGTCTACTGTTGTTTCTCCTTTGTTTGCGTGAATTTGTTTGCTTGTAAGTTTTATTTTCTAATCAAGTATTTTATATTTTACTCATGTTTACTTTTTATTAAGGTTAAAGGATTGTGGTGGAGACATCTGTGAGCCGTATAAGGGCAAGAAAAGAAATAACGTGCATAACATGTTTGGAATTTAAATTTTAGAATATTTGTATATAAAAGGGACATTTGGGGCTTTGTGTCTCACATATACTTCATGGACAGACCATGGAGGTCAATATTTGTACACAGTTTTTTTAGGTGCACCGGTCTTTGGAGGTCCGGGGTAGAATTTTATTTATGGTATCACATCAGTACTTAAACGCTTTCAGAATTTGGAACATTTGGGATTTTCATATTAAAGGTGTGCAACCTGCCCTCTTTGTTTTGTTTCTACCAGAACGTAGGTGTAATTATTTCTCCACAGTATGTACGTTGGATATCGAAAATGATATGCCCACACTTCACTCTGTCTGGCCTTGTCTGCCAAGAGCACCAAAGATTGCCTGGTAAACACATGAGAAAATGAGAGGGACAGAACTGGACGCACGCGGGTCCGGGCTATGGACCCCGGGACCCTGCGGTCACCATCAGCTACGTCGCGAGCTCAGGGCAGCCGCGGGCCCTGTCCCACCAGTGTCCCGTCTCCCGTCCTAGCTGCGTTTTGTCCCTTCTGGAGGTGCAGCAAGGCCCGGGCCATGCTCGCCAGCCCTCGTGCCTGGGATCGGTGCAGGGAAACAGAGGGGTGATGCTGACCTTCATGGCAATGCTCACCCGGTGGGAGCCTCAGGGCGGTGCACCCCAGTGTGTGCGGCTCCTGCTCCCCGCAGCTCCCTCTCCTCCTGCCACGAGGGCACCACAGCCGAGCAATGACAGGGCACCCCTTCCGAGAGTCTGGGCATCCTAAGAAAATAAAAACAGACACGAGGGAAAAGACGCATTATGCTCCAGAACTGGCTGTTTCTTTAGTGGTCTGATTAGAGCAAAGCAGCAGCAGAAGCGTGGATTCATTAGTCACCTTTTTAGGGGCATGCTGGGAAATCTGCTTAGTGCACAAAATGGGTAATTAATCTTCCTGCCTAGATTTACCTCCAGGCTTTCTTTTTTTCTCTCAGGGGAGAGAGCGATTACTTAGGATTCGGGTGTAAGAAGTCTTAACACTTGTGTGATGGTTGGAAGTGGTTCATAATTAAAAGCTGCTATCGTGTTCAAATTTAACTTTTAAAAAAGAAAGACAATAGAAAAGAGAAACACTTCTCCACAATTTGCAGGGTGTGTCGGAGTCCGAGCCACAGCTGAAGGCTGACGAGCAGCGTGAGCGCCTCGGTCAGGGCAATGAAACACGGAGTCCTTCTTTTCCCCAGCCAAATGCCAGGCCATGACTCGCAATCCCTCTGCTCAAAGCGTCGACACGAAGAATGCATTTGATTTATTCCTTTGTGCATTGCCTCTGCAGCGCTAAGGATCCAGGAAATGCAGTGGGCTGTGGTCACCGGGACGTGGCCCATCGGGAAGAACAGAAAAGCAAAGCGTGAGACAGGTGAACTTTTTATCAGGAGGAGAGGAAAAGCAGCAGGAGTGAAACAGGCAGGAGAAACCAGCAGACGCCCAGGGTTTTGCGAAGTTTCCCCTCTGGGAAGAGTTTAGAGAAGTGAAAAATGACTGCGATCTTCCCAGAGCCAAGCTGCAGAACAAAGATCGGTGGGAAACAGAAAATCCAGGGCAGGTGGAGGAAAGGGAGACCCCGGCTCACCTCAGAGCCCCAGCACTGCGCCCTAGAGCCCCGCTCCAAAGGCAGTG